>VSMD01109572.1:0-42046 GCA_008750895.1 Mirza zaza | reverse complement strand
TGATAAAAGAAATTAAAGATGATACAAACAAATGGAAAGACATTTTATACTCATAGATTGGAAGAATAAACATAGTTAAAATGATAAAACTCAAAGCAATTTACAAATTTAATGTAATCCCTATCAAACTACCAATGACATTTTTCACAAAATTAGAGGAAAAACAATCCTAAAATTTATATAGAACCAAAAAAGCTTAAACAGATAAAGCAATCCTGAGCAAAAAGAAAAAGTTAAGGCATTACATTACCTGACTTCAAAATATATTACAAGGCTAGGTAACCAAAACAGCATAGTATGGTTATAACAGACATATAGATCATGGAACATAATAGAGAATTCAGAGATAAATCTATGTATTAATATTACAGACAACTGATTTAAACAATGTTGCCATCAACATACATTGGGAAAGGAATGCTTTGATGCTAGGAAAATTGAATATCCATATGCAAAAAATTGAAACCTGACCTTGTCTTTTACCATGTACAAAAATCAACTCAATATGGATTAGAAACTTAAACATATGACCTGAAGCTATAAAACTAGTAGAAGAAAACCTATAGTAAACACTTTAGGACATTAGTCTAGGCAAAATTTTTATTGTTATGACCTCAAAAGCTTAGGAAACAACACAAAACTAGATGTATAGATCTTATTAAACTAAAAAGCTTTTGTATATCAAAGGAAACAATCAACAGAGTGAAGAGATAATCTGTTGAACAGAAGAAAATGTTTGCAAATTATTCATCTAGCAAGAGACTAATATCCAGAATATACAAGGAACTCGAAGTACCTAATAATAAAAAATAACAAAAAGAACCAACACAATCTTATTAAAATGTGAACAAAGGACATGAATGGATATTTCTCAAAAGAAGGCACATAAATGGCCAACCGGTATATGAAAAAGGTACTCAAAAACATCACTTATTCTTACGGAAATGCATATTACAATTACAATGAGGTATCATCTTACCCCAGGTAGAATGGCTTTTATTTAAATGACAGAAAAGAAAAGATGTTGGTGAGGATGCAGAGAAAAGGGAACTCTTATATACTGTTGGTGGGAATGTAAATTATTATAGCCACCATAGAAAACAGTATGAAGATTTCTGAAACTAAAAATATAAGTACTATACAATCCAGAAATCTCACCATTGCAGTAAATATAGGATATTTTCCAAAGGGGAAAAAAATCAGTATATCAAAGAGACACCTACAGTCACTTTTTTATTGTAGTACTATTCACAATAGCAAAAATGTGAAATTGATCTCAGTATCCATAAATGGATGAATGGACAAAGAGATTGTTGTTATATACACAATGGGATTCTCATTGGCTTTTTAAAAAAATGAAATCCTGTCATTTGCAGAAATATGGATGGAACTGGAGGTCATTGTAAGTCCAGCACAGAAAGACAAGTATCACAAGTTCTAACTTACATGTGGAGGTAGAGAGGAGAGTGATACATACCAGAGGCTGAGAAGGGTGTGTGGGTAGGGGGTGGGATGAAAAGAGATTGGTCAATGGGTGCAAACATATAGATAGGTAAAAGGTTTAAGTTCTACTGTTCAATAGCAGAGTAGTGTGAGTATAGTTAGCAACAATGTATTGATTATTTCAAAGTAGTTAGAAGACAGAGTTTGAAATGTTCCCAACACATAGAAACAATAAATGCTCAAGTGATGGATACCTCAAATTCCCTGACTTGATCTTACACATTCTATGAATGTAAAAATATGTCACATGCACCCCATAAAAGTATACAAATATTATATATCAATAATAATGGCAGGCTATTTGAAAATTTACAGTTAGAGGTAAAAAAAGAAAAAAAAAGGAATGATAAAAAGCTTACAGGATTTTTTTTGTACAGAATCAAAAGAACAATTTTCAAGTCACAGGAGCTCAGAAAGGGTAGAGAAAGATGAATAGTGGAAAATTTATTTAGGGAAATAGTAGCAAAAATCTTCCAAATCTAGAGAAAGATGCAAATATCCAGGTACATCAAGGACAAAGGTGTGCTATCAGATTCAAACAAACTAAGACCACCCTAAGACAAATAATCAAAAACAAAAAGAGGATCCTGAAGGCAACAAGAAAAAAGAAGCAAATAACATACAAAGTAGTATCAATATGGCTAGCAGCATATTATAAAATGCTTAATATCATCAATCATCAGGAAAATGCAAATCAAAACTATGAGATATCACCTCACACCCGTTAGGATACACACTATTAAAAAAAAAAAGAAAGAGAGATAATATCTAGTGTTGACAAGAATGCAAAGAATTTGGAACTCTCGTGTCCTGGTGGTGAGTTTGCAAAATGGTGCACAAGTATGGAAAACAGTATAGAGGTTCCTCAAAAAATTAAAAATGGAACTACCATATGATGCAACAATCCCACTTCTGGCTGCGATTTATTTTATTTAAAAGAATTAAAAATAATTCTCAAAGAGATGTTTTCAAATCAACATCCGTTATAGCTTTATTCACAATAGCCAAGATATGGAAATGATTCAAATGTCTGCAACAGATAGATGGATAAAGAAAATATGGTGAATACATACAATGGGCTATCATTCAGCCTTAAAGAAGGAAATCCTATTACATACTACAATGTGGATGAATCTTGAGGACATAATGTTAAGTGAAATAAGCCAGTCAGAAAAAGTAAAATGTTGCACGATTCCAATTATATGAGGTATCTGAAGTAGTCACACTCATAGAAGCAGTGATTAGAATGGTGATTGTCAGGGGATAGAAGGAAGTTAGGAATCACTGTTCTCTGGGTATAGAATTTCAATTGTAAGACAAAAATTTTCTAGATGCTTCTCGAACAACGAGGTGCACACAACTTACTACTACTAATGTACTGTACACTTAAAAATAGTTCAGATGGTAAATTCTGGGTATTTTTATGACAATATTAATAATATAAAAACCCAGTGTAGTTTGAGGAATATCATTGCTGATTTGCTCCAAGAAATATTTGCTGAGCCCCAAAACACAAACCCTTAATGATGTCTAAGAGAAGGCTGTAGAAAGTGACTTGGAGATCATATATTTGGCCATGAGGCCCAGCAGCAGGCAATGTGTCAGGAAGCCCTCCAGCATGCCCTTGCTGCTTTTGGGGGTCTTTTAAAAATATGCCTGCTTTTTACATTATTTTATGTGCTTTTAATCAGCCACATTACTTGTTTTCTCATTCCATAGAAATAAGGGCTGAAAAACATATTGATGCATATTAATGAGAGCAATAAATAATTAATAGCAGCTAAGTGCCTTAGTAGAGAATGGGATGTGTAGGGTGCAGCGCAGAGGGTGGAGAGAGAGAGAGAGAAAGATAGATTGAATATAAAGAACATTGTCTCTGAAGAAAAAATTCTGTAAGGAAAAATATTCTATCATGCACTAACTGAATTTTTGTGCTACAGAATAACATAAAAAATGACTTTTTCAAATCCTAATGACTATAAAGCGTTTACAATGACAGGGAAATAAATGTTAATTTTTCAGAGATTTCAAAAAAGTATTAACATAAGAAACATTATTTGGTAAGAGGTAGCTATCTAAAATAATACATTTAGCTGGCAGACTTTATTATAAAGTACTAAAGTAGAAAATGTCAAATGATGTAAGCGTTTTGGAAAAGCATGAAGGACTTTGAAACAAGTTAGAAAAGTTCCCATAATATATAAACAAGTACTGAGGATCAAAAGGATGATAAGTTGCTATGAAGTAGAAAAAGCCAGACTAGAAGTTGGTAACCTTAAAATATCTTATTATGCAGAGTACTTTTTTGGGCATATTGAACTTTTTGGGACTTAATATAAACAGTTGACCTAAAACCTTTTTTTTTTTTTTTTTTTCTGGTCTTGGGAGCCTTGAATCAAATATGTATTAAACTCATCATAATGGAGCTATTTGAAACTTAGTCCTCTTAAACTACCAAGAAAAGGGATCAATTTGCTGCAACTTTTTGTACAAATCATTGGACAGTTCAGACATTGGAATTGCAATCCATTTTGGCCATGATTACTTCCTTCAGAAAAGATTTCTCACTACTTGCTGCTGAGAAAAATGAAGGCCACAAAAAATGTCATAGTAGGTGATAATATCTTTGATAACATTTTTTGGCTTCACGGAAAGTCATTTTATCTTCTCAGCTATTGGGCAGGGAATCTATTTAGCCAAGTATATAAACCACCAGGAAAGAGCAACTATTAACTATTATTGAATCAGTAAAGTTGCATTTGTCATCCCTGAGAACTTTCTGACTTGCTCAGAAAGCAGCAAAGAGGCATTAGCTAGGATGCTGTTGGCAGCAAATAAAAGAAAATTCAACCCCCAAATGGCCTATAATTGAAATAATGACTGAATATGTCTCATTTCACCAATTTTAGAAGTAGAGCAGTTCTAGAACTGGTTAAAGCAATGGGTCAGTGAAATCATCAATACTTGGGTTCTTCTTATTTTTCTGCTCTTCCATTTTCAACATACTCTCCTGAACCTTACTTACTTCATGGTATAAAGAAAACTATAGTAATTCTAGGTATTAAGTGAAGGTATAACAGCCAGCAGAGTAAGAAATAAGGTAGGAGGAAAGGAAGGAAGGAAGGAAGGAAGGAAGGAAGGAAGGAAGGAAGGAAGGAAGGAAGGAAGGAAGGAAGGAAGGTAAGGAAGGACATTTTTTTCTGTGTGTCTCATTTTAACACAAAAACCCATTCCTACATTATTCACTGATAAGGGGACAAGACTGGACTCTATGACAACTTAGATCAATTCCAATTTATTGTGGTCATGACAAAGTTTTAAAAATGAAACTAACTTATACTTTAGAAAGATAAAAATCACATGCATCTTTTATTTCCCCTAAATTTTATCACCATTGTAGTATTCATCTTAATATTTAGGGAGGAAAGTTAAGCAAAACTGAGACTTTATTTTTTTCAAATATTTTGTTTTAAATATTATGGGTACATAATAGTTGCATATCTTTATAGTTTTGATAGCTATCCTTGGAAGATTTCCTTTAAAGAAATATAGAATGTAAAAGAAATCAATTGTAAGATTTATCTATAGAAGCAAGAAGAGAATTGTTAAAGCATGTTAAAACTTAAAATTAATTATAAAATATGCATCTGATAAATATTGGCAGGGATTACAAGGTGAACAATATAGTGAAAAATAATTTAGGAAATCTGGATTATTTTACTTCCATTACTTTTCTTGGTTGTCGTTGCAATATTTTAATAAAAGTACACTCATCCAAGAATCCACTTTTCATCTCTGACAAGGAATTAGAGACAGGGAAGGATCAGCCTAGTGGGATGCCTCATCCCTTGATTTTCTTTACCCTAACATTAAAGCAGATATTCTCAATCAAAGTCCTTGAACACTAATTTAATTGATAGGCTTCAGGGGGACTCCAATATACCATAGAACTAACTATATGTTAAAATTTATGTGCATCTTCATTTTTTCCGGGAAATGGACAGTAATTTTGCTCATGTGTCATAAGTTTCTGTGACCCCTTGAAAGTTTGTCTTATAGCCAAGAGTTACTGCCTTAAGGACATAGTCACAGTGGTGGATCTGGATAAGCAGAGACCCTCACATAGCTAGCCGGGTATTTTAACACCTATGGCTGTTATTTTACTGAGTAAATGAAGCTAACTTAACTGCCAAGTCCTAGTTCCAATATTATGAATGGGGCAGTACTCATAGTAGTAAATAGCTTGATAGAATTAAAAGACCACAGAATCTAGACTTTGTTTGTGTCTATTACCTTTGTAAAAATTAGCAATGCATCATGGGATAATTTTTCTCATTTTGAACTATGAATATTAACCATGCTGTATTCACAGGGTATTATAACAGATGATGTGAAGATGTGTTGTACAAATTACTGTGTATTTCATAGTTAGGAGTAGATCAGGTTTATCATAGAGAAGATGATATTCAAGTCTCAGAGCCCTTCGACTGAATGATCTCTTCACTCGGGAGCCTCCTGGTGATGTGTTCACATGGTCATATATTGCTATCAAACTTTCTAAGCTACAGAAGATCCCGAATGATTCTCCTTCATGCAGCTCCCTTGGATGGAGGCATTTGTGTGACTGTGAGTCTTTTGGGGTTCTACCTAAGAAACTGATGTGTTGGGGGAGACGAGTTTAAATTTAGTAAAATTCATGAATGTGGTGTTAAAGTACTTTCATGTATTAGTTAACTTATTACAATTAGACTGATCGTGTTTGAGGTATCCTCTATTTGGCAATGCGTTGTGCCCACTCTTCTAGCATTTGACACCGGTGTTCAGGGCCAGAGGTATTGTTGTAATATGAACAACAACCTGCAGTGCCTGTCACCACAGCTGTGCTAGAAAAATACATGGAGCAGTGGAAGAAAAATACATGGAGCCAGAAGTTAGTCTGTAGAAAATCGTTCAACTACAAATTTATTTATAAGCTGAAGAGTCTATCCTTTCGAAGCCTTATCAAAATGAAAGTTTATTTTTGGAGGTAGTTAAGAATCTCAATAAAAAGACATATAAAATTATAAAAATATAGTGTACATGCAAATCTTTACATGCTAATCTCATGAAATATGTCGAAGTTCCTCAGTTTAAATTCCTTGCTGATTTGGCACAAAATACTGTCAGCAAAATGCCTTATTAAGCATTTACAATGAGAATGGCAACAACAAACTCCTAATCCTGGCACAATGTTCTTCAACCAAATATTTGCACACTGATGTTTACATAACCTTAGCTTTTTCTTAGGATGCCCTTTATTTCTCAGTGAAATAGACTTCTAATAGCTGATATCATCCCTCTCTAGAAATGTCTACAACCTAGAAGGAGTGCAATTTTCCATAACCAGCTGATGATAGCAATGCTACTCATTTTGTTACTACACTTCTTGAGATATAGTTAACAAACAATAATATCACATCTCTCAATAAGGAGTGATTTAGATAATATACCAGACGGCACTCTTGAGCAAACATTCAGAGTAATGCAAAGTAATTATAAATACACTTGCCCTTTGGGTTTTGGAAATCTACCTTAACAAGGGAAAATCACTAACATATGCACACATGACGGAACAAAGTTACGTAGGGCTCCTGAGAATGATGCAATAGCAGGTAACTCAATTATAATATCACCTGATCACTTTGGTTGTATTCTCCAGTTCTTTGATTCACACGATTTTGCATTTGAGTATACCCATACACTACATTATATATTCATTTTGGAACATAATTTTATAATTATTACTTGAGAGGAAGAGTTATGAATAGAAAAGACCACAAGCTTTAGAGAGAAACAAACTAGATTTCAATGTTGGTTTAACTATTTGTTTATTCCATAGTCTTCAGCAATCTATTTAACCTGTTGATTGTTTCTCCCCAAATAAGAAGTATTACATTATTTATTGCATAGAGTTTGGTGTGTGGGTTATAAATAACACAATTAAAATTTCCATTAAAATGCTTAAAGCGGAATGTAATCTAAATAAATGATAGCCATTATAAAATATTATATCCTATTGCATGAGTGTGTGAACGTGTGTGTATATGAAAAGACAGCCAGCCCAATAGAACTGAACATAGAGTATAATTGATTCAGTTAAATTGAGTTAATGTTTACTTTTTACACACTTGCCATGTAGTCTATGAAATCATACTACTGATATTCTTCGAAGGGAGGCAGATTGAATAAGTACTAGGTTTGTTTAATCATATTCTATGGATTATAGAATACTCAAGTATACTTTTTCCACATATCACATTTTGTAAAATTCTATATTACAAAGAATTACAATTTAAATAAAGGAGAACTGTTTATGAGCTGATGCTTATTAACTAGTTACTTTGGGTAAATCTCTTGGGGCAAATCTTCCTTTCTGAGATGATTTGAAATTAGAAAAATGGAAGTATATTTGCAATCACACCTTGCCCAGAGACCTTATTTCATTCAATATGTTAATTAAAAGAAATAGAACTTACAAGGATTTACAAAAATCCTACCCTTATTTACAGATACCATGTTCATATACACAGACAATACAAATAAATCTATAAATTAAATATGGAATTAATCAACTATATAGATAGTACACTGTATATAATAACATTATAGAACAATAATATTTCTATAATGATCAAGCATGGTGGCTCACACCTGTAATATTTAGCTTTTGAAAATATTGTCTTTATGCTTGGGAAAAGGTTCATATTACCATCAAGAGTAGAATGAGTAGAAAATGTCTCTTTATACAACAGAATGAAAATGAACAAATTAAAACTACTTTTGATATAGATGGATCTCCTAAATATAATGTTACATGAAAGAAGTCAGAAAAAATTTATAATTAAGCTATAACTTTGGAAGCTAGAAGATTGATATTCTTAGAATAAAAGAAAGAAGATGGTTACTTAGCTGGAGAACAAAATGTTTCTGATACTGCCGATGCCCTATTTGGGGGACTTTTGCTTGTGGCTATAGTGCTGTTAATTTTGTGATAATTCTTTGAGTTACATTTTTGTGTTTTTTAATATTTTTTGATAGTTCGCAATACAAATTTTAAAAAAATAAATAAAATTCTTAGCATAAGCATGGTCATGCAGTGGTCTGTTCCCTAGCTGTCTTTATCTCTCTCTCTTGTACCATGCCTCTCATTATCCTTGGGGCTGCCATTCACACTGGCCTTCTCTTATTTCCTCAGAAGCCCAGCGCTTCCCCTACCACTTGTGTTTGCACAGGCTGTTCACTTTGCCTGATCACTCTTATTCTTTGCATTTGAGTTCAGTTGTTCATCTTACTCAGAGGAATATACACAAGGTTTACAACAGTCTCCCTGATCCTGAAAGACCTGGCTGCCTGCTCTACTGACTTCATTCTCTACCATGCCCCCACCCCTAGATCCAGATATCCACCCCCCACATGAACACATGTACATACACACACGTTCATGCACATGTGCACACATATTCTAACTGTTCTTTCTCTCTCAGAATTGCTTGTGCTCCAGACTGACCTATATTCTGCTGCTCTTCTTTCAAGTCTGTGCTAAAACATCACCTTTTCAGAGAGGCTTTGAATCCAGACTGGCCTCAGTGACTCAGTTCTATTAATAACTAGCAAAGTTCAATGTAAGTTATGCCATGTGACTTGTGAGCATAGTCCACTTAAGACCATGTCATTTCTACAGGATTTCTTGGGTTACACGGGATATTCTGAAAGAAGCTAGCTGCTATTTAAGAAGTATGAAAACCCTGAGATCACTGTCTTGGAGAGTCATGTATAAGACTCCAGAAGAGAGTCACAGAGTAGCTCTAAGTTGGTTTTCAGCACCAACTGCTAGGTAGTGAGGGGTATTAAAAACTTCAAAGTAAAAACTGCCCAAACAAGCCCTTTGGAATCTCTGACCCACCAAAACTCCAGCAAAAAAAATAAATAAATAAAAAATAAAGGTTGCTGTTTTGAGGTTTCGAGATGTGACTATAAAGACCTTTTGGTATGACCTCAGAGTTTTAAGGTTATAACTCATAGGTACTTTCTTAGAGACAAATGGCTAACGATCATGTATAAGTGCCTCATGGACCATTCCTTTGAAACAATGGAGTCTAATAATTTAAAGGGAGCAAGGTAGAGAAAGGGATCTCTCAAAGAGATTTGTCATTGTGGCTTTTTGTCCAAATGCAGTAAACTTCAATAGAATTTATAAAAATCACCACAAAGTTTGTAAGATAATTATACCAATGAAAGCCCCAGCATTGGCTGAAAGGAAGAGAGCAGTAAAGTATAAAAAATGAACTTTGGAGCTTAAATTGCCTGCACACAGGAAGCTATCTAATTAGGCTATGCACTACCATCCATATCATATGAGAAAGGAAGGATGGCTTAAAAGACAAACCAAAGAATCTATAGAATCGTTGGTTCTGCCTGAATCAAAGCTATGGAAAAGAATCCCAGGGGAATCCGGGGAGTACATATTATTACATTTAAGGAAGTTTGCTAAAAGGCAAAGTGAGATACCAATCAGTGTCCCACAGACTTCCTGGTTTGAATAGAATACTGTATTTTATGTTTGTATTTTCTATGGACCAATATGGGATACGTGTGTTGGCACATGCACACATGCTAGATAAATCTGTGTAAATTTCCTTTTACCATTCTGTTTTCTAGGATTTGACCCATATTTATTTCATTATCAGAATTTCTTAAAATATAGAAACCTTTCAAGATGGTTTCCTGGAATATCATGTTTGAATTTTACTTAACCTTTTAATTAAATGCAAGGCATTTGTTTTTTATCCCCATCCAGAAAGCACACACAGAGTCTCATAACAAAATATTTCTCATATATATTTAATCTTTTAGTGGCTCCTACATTCAAATATGAAAGTAGTAACTGATGAGTACACATCTATAAGAAAGTCTTGGGCTATAGACTTCCTGGAATGAGACTGGAAGTTTGCTACTGTCTAAACTCAGCATACAGACATTTCCCAACAGGTATGCTATGACGTAGAGTAGGTGCTTTATCATATATTTTACCAGCGAGCAATGGACTCAATGTTTGATCTGCACAGAAGCCAATGCTCTCGACACTGGCTTTTGAGAAAAGAAAAGCTTTACTGTGACTTGACTGGCAAGGAGACAGGAGAAAAAACTCAAATCTGTCTCCTCAAACTGGGGTCAGGTCATGTTTTATGCGTAGAGAGCAATGAGGCATGATCTGATTAGATCTGCAATGGGATGATGCCACAGTCATGATCTGAGTGGATCATGCCATCGGGCAAGGCCAGGGCCTGATTTTATTGGATCATGGATCATAACATATGGTGTCCTCTTCTTAATTTGGTTCCCACTGCATGGTTCAAGCACTTAGGTTCCACCCATGGGTGTGTGTTTGGTTCATCTGGTCATGCTCAGGTTATGTAACTTGCAACCTGGTTGTCCACAGCAACTAAAAACCAACTCACCAGTTTATTATACAAAATTGAGCCAGATTAGGCTGGTTCTGCAGTGTGTATATGTATGTCATATTTTTTATATATGTATATATATATATATATATTTGTGGTAAGTTCATCAATAAATGAGCCATTGACATTTGGGTTTAATCAGACTCTGTCATCTTTTATGTTATGGTCTTGTCAAGTTACTCAACATCATCGAATCCTGAAAACAGGATTAACAATATTTGTTCAGTGTTGCTTTTGGCAGAATTGTATTTGAGCAAAGCACTATGTAATTACGAACTCACTTATTCTCCAATCTCTCCAAAATCAGTAGTAGTTTTTGTCACTATCATATAAATGTAGAGACTAACCTGCAGAGAGATTAAGTCACTCATGCAAAATCATTGCTATGATTTGAGCCTTTGCTTATTGATAACAGAAATATTTTGTCTGTAGACAAAGTTAAATATTGACAATGAACTAGATATTTACAGTTACACACACAGTTTTCAAAGCTCAGATAATTCTGGAGTATTTCTAAATTTGTACGCTGTAAAACACTATGTGTTGGAATGGGGAGTAAACAACTCCACTGTACCCCTTTCAAGACATAAGTCAGATATCGTCACTCTCAAATTAGACCTTCCAGTGGCCTCTCATTTTGAGTAGACCACAAAGCCATCACAATGGATGACAGTTTCCAGCATGCATTGGCCAGTGCTTCCTCACTGACCTCTCACTCATCACGGCTCTAGCTTCCCTGCTAATTTTCAAGCATGTCAGAAATACTCCAGCCTGGAGGCTTCTGCACTCACTGCAATCTCTGCCCAAAATTCATACCTATGCTCACGCTTATTTGCATAATGCTCAGTGTCTCATCAGTGAACCTCTTGCCCATTTTATTCATTTATATTTTCTACTTTGCCTTAATGAATGAAGCCATAGGAATGCAGCGGTCCTTATCTGTTAGTTGTTGCATTCCTAGAGCCTCTACCAGTACCTGATACAGAATTAAATGCTCAGAAAATATTTTTTTACATTTATAAATAGTGATGAATCCAAGGACTTCTATATCAGACACATGGGCATTCAAATTACAACTGAGACAATAACTACTATTTCTCTCTGAAAAATGAATTAGCCACTATACCTAAGGTTCCTCACATGTGTGCTGTGGATATCAAATAACCACACATTTTAAAAATATTTTAGGAGGTACAAAAATCCCATTTATCATTACAAGCCTTACCCAACTAGATTGGAGTCTATAATTCTTTTTCTCCAGACCTGACTTTTCCTGGTGAGACTGGATTACAGCATACACTTGAACATTTTCACTCAGATGTACTTTGTTTATAACTTCCTTGGGGGACTATAAGTCATCTCTCATTCCTGCCCAGAAATACTCCAAGGGGTATAAATTAATGAACAAAGGAATTTTATTAATATGAATTCAAAAACTGGCTTTGCCTCCATGGGCACGTAAACATAGAAAAAGTATTTTATACCTCTCAGGCTCAATTTCCTCACCCATAAAATAATGATGATGATACCTTTCTCTCCAAGGGTTTCTGATATAAGGTGGTTCATAAAATGTCTCAGATTTATATTAATATCAGGTAGCCAATACCCTTAAAGATGTCACTTTACCTGAAGGTAGCAGAAAGTCAGTGATTCTTGATAAAAGTAGCGAAAGTATGAGATCATTTTCATAGACCTGAAGGACACAGGTTCTTATTCACCACAACATTGATCTTCAGCACATCATTGCCCCTAAAATGGCTAATGAAATGAAATGTTAGCATTGCAAAGTCTGTGTATCATAATTCTGTGCTGACTGAAGAATAAGATAAAGTCATCAACAAATAAGGTCATCTGAACATAAAACATATTTATTTCCCAATTTCTCTCCAGGAGACACACTTCTCCTGACCTGTGATGTCCTATGTCAACATGATGTATTGGATGAATTATTTTCTGTTTAATGCTAGAGAAGCAACATGTCTTTTCTTTATTGACCTTGATATATCTCATTTCTAGAATTATGAGCACTACAGTTTCAAAAGATCTGATCATGGCCCAGCTCTGTCTTACTACGAGTGGGTTTTTTAGCTGCATCACCATATGTCCCCAGAGTCTAGATGCTCTGTGTGGAACTGTGAGTTCTGCAGAGTTCAGACTTATTCTCTCCTCGTTAAAGCAATATGAAACCAAGCATAGAAGATCTATAAATAATTGGTTTATAAAAACAGACCAATGTGTAATGGTTGAAAATTTGCCCAAGCATATTTTTTAAATATGTTGTTTTATTACAGAGCATAAAGTATAATTGATTGTTACATTTTGCCAAAATAATTTCTTACATAATTATTAATTACATTATTCACACACTGAATTGCCAGTCATTCCTTCCAGCGAAATGAGCATTACATAAGCAAATCCTGAGGTCGTAGAGCTACTTGTTGAGAGCAGTGAAACCACCAAGCTCCTTATCTATTTTTGTTCTCGGAAAGTATGTTGGTTGAATTCAACAAATGCAATTATAATAAAACATGCCCTCTCTTTCTTTGTTGGATGGTTTTAGAATTTATCACCCAAACTTAAACACATTTGAAAATAAAAGGGTGTTGTAGCCCAAGGCATGAGCAAAAATTGGATCTATCCCTGACAAAGCAGGAAGTAAGATCACCCTGTTTATCACTGGGTTTATGCTCTTTCCACCACACTACATTCTTTCTATGCAAACGTATTTTAGACCCATCCCTTACAAAATATCATACAAAGCATACGGATTAAATGCATGTCTATGGAGTAGTCACTGCATGGCTAGAGATTACAGTCGGTTGGGAAACATGCAGTGTAGCTTTGAGCGGAAGTCCATACACATAGAAAAGATTAATTCTGAGAGGAGTACTCTACTTTAACATAGTGAGAGCCCAAATAATCTGTAAGCACTTCCAGAGCAATACATTTGAAAAGCTGGATAAAATAGAACACATTCTCTACATTCCATGACCAAGTTTTCAAGAAAAGAAAAGAGATACCCATGCCTCAAAATATTAGAGAAAACTGAATGCATGGGGGAGTGGGTGCTAGCCTCTCTGCACTGAGGATGAAATTTTAATCTTTGGACCTAAAATATTTGAGTTTACAAAGGCATAAGGAATGGGGATATAATACTTCAGGCTCCCTTGAGGTGGGAGGGTAACTGAGACCCCTAACAGTCCATCTCTGAG
Organism: Mirza zaza; assembly: GCA_008750895.1. Lineage (NCBI taxonomy): Eukaryota > Metazoa > Chordata > Mammalia > Primates > Cheirogaleidae > Mirza > Mirza zaza. The sequence goes on along the minus strand of VSMD01109572.1, from coordinate 27,831 downwards.
GTAGTGGTTCTCAACTGGGCATGACAATGCCCCACTAGTGGATGCTTGTACTTTTATGTGACTATTTTTTGCTTTGACAATGAATTGGGGGACACAATAGTAATTTAGAAAATTGATCATTTTTAAAATGTAAAAAAAAGATTATTACAGAGAAGATATTTGTTTTTACAAAACTATAAGTATTTCTTATTTCTACTTAAAAATTCAATTACATACCAATGATGAAAAAGAATCAGAAGAAGAAATCACCCATATTTTGTACAAATATTAATCACGACATGTATATTATTATATCTTCAGTCAAAATACAAAAATATTAAATAATGAGTTATGAAAAAATTTTAAACTTTTGCAGAAGCAAACAATTTTTAAAGCATATATGATAAATGTGGCTTCTTTCTATGGCAGCAATATCTTATTTTGAATACAATTTCTTAAATTGTATACTTAAAAACAAATAAATTCTGAAGTCTACTAACAATGCCACTCTCAGGAATTGTGAGACAAGAGACTATAGAAATTAGCATAAATTATCCTTAGTCTCTTTGATGTAGCTTATAAAGAGGAAACATCTGTGGGAATAAATAGCAGCTTGTTCTAAAGCATAGAATGAGATCTTGAATAATCAATAGTCTGTATTCACTGAAATGTCAGTATTTATTTTCTGCTTCTTATTTTGGTTAACTTTATAATCCTTCCTGTGAATTTTGTGTTAAATTTAATCACTAGAGAATGTTAGGTGGAATTGAAATCAGCACAGTGTTTGTGGTTATACAGACCTAGAATGAAACCTCAACTTCTCAGTATCTGTCTGGCTGAGGACAAGTGCCTAACCTTTCATAGACCACATATTGTTCATGTTCTAAATAAAGATGTGTGCCTATTTTACAGGATGGATGCAAGGGTTATTAATAAATGCAAAGCCACTAGCATGAAATAGGTTTTTAGACTATACATTATTCCAACTATACATCAGAATCACCTGTGGGATATTTTAAAATTCAATCATGATGTCCAAGGATATGGCCAAGACTGCAGGTATTTACAGACAGCAACAAAACACTCTCATTTATATTATATTAAGAACAGCTGTAAGATATTTTTGGCTTTTCTTGTAACCTTCCCAAGCTTCATACTTTGCACAAGCTCTTTTTGTTTCCCCTAAAAGTATCTAAGATTAAAATATAATTTATTGGTGACCACATCGTGTTAGAAACTTTCATATGCTTGATTTCAAAAAATATTCAAAATAATTCTAATAGGTTTTCTTTTGTTACAGGTAATTAGATTGAGCTTCAGGGATATAAAATGACTTTTCTAATGACAAGTTATAAGTAGAGAAATTTGAACCTAGACCACTAAGATTCACAGTCTAATCCTCTCTTTCAATACCCAGCTCAAATGTCTCCATCTTTCAACTTCTTTCCCCGGGTAGATTTTTGGTTTCTCCTTTCAGCTGCCCTAGCATATTTTAAGTATCATCATTACCATGCTTTTCCTTAAAACCTATACTTTCCTGTTTATATATCAGTCTAACTTACTGAGTTACTACAGGGAAGGGACTCTGTTATTCATTGTTTTGGAACCACACTATAAGTGCTCACTTTCAATCAATTCCAAAGCATGTATTACATTTTACTTAATTTTTAAAATATTTTTTGGTTTCCTTTTTTAGTTTTTCCTTGCTTTTCTAGATCTTGGTATCTTTGAAGAATACAGACCTGTTATTTTGTGGAATGTCCCTCAATTTAATGTGTTTGCTCTTGCCTCATGGTTAGATTCAGGTTAGGTGAGCTCTGCAGGAGTGTCTAGACTTGGTCAGGGTTTGGAGTGGTTAAGACATAGCTGGATCTGTAGATAAAGGTTCCAGGACCTGCTTGGGTACACGAAGCCAAAAAATCACATCATTATTGACACTTGGCTTCACCAAACTTTGGTCCTCAGCAGAAGTCATCTTATTGTTCCATGTGACATTTCTATCCTTTTTTTTTTTTTTTTTTTTTTTTTTAGCTTAGCTTAGTGAACTGCTTGGTCTCAACAGCACTGGTCTCAACCTTGATAGAGTTTTGAGACTGGGTTATTGTATTAGCCAGGTTCAGAGAAACAAAACCAATAAGATGTGTATCATATGTAAGAAAAGATTTTTTTAAAAAGTTGGCTCACGCAATTGTAGAGGCTTGGTGAGTCCAAAGTCTTCTGGCTGGAGGCTAGCAGCCTGGAGACTCGGGAAGGGCCAAGGTTGTACATGAAGTCAGAAAGATGGCAGAATCCCATCTTGTTGGGGAGGTCAGTCTTTTGTTCTATTCAGGAATTGAACTGATTGGATGAGGACTATGCATGTCATGATTTGCTCAAAATCCACCAATTTAAATGTAAATTTCATCCAAGCACCCTCACAGAAACATTCAGAATAATGTTTGACCAACAATCTGACTGTTGTGACCAAGTCAATTTAACATATAAAGTTAAATCTCACAGTTATGTACTCATCAGAGAGTCTGTGGCTATCTTATGCCAGATATCTCATGGCCCATTCTTTAATGAGCATTTATGTTCCTTGTTGCCACTGTAAAATAAGTATAGAAACTGTCAGAACTGGAAGCATGCTGAGAAATTATGCTATACTACATTTCATAGTTAATATTTTACAGCTATTTTATATTTCACAAGTGAAGAACAAAAGGATCAGATAGAGGTATGTTATTTTCAATGAAATGCTGCATGTTCAAGACCCAGAAATCAATCCTGCCACCTAGGATACACTTGTTATCGCTATAATTTTCCAAATCTTCTCATTTATACTGAAAATAAGAAAGGGTATTGCTAGGTGCATATATATATATATATATATATATATATATAGTTTGCAACAAGATTAAAATTATTTGAAAGTTTATATTCTACCTTAAAAGTGAATGCAAAATTCCCATTGCTACTATATCTTTGTATTTTTTAAGCTAAATATCTGTGATGATTAATTTTATGTGTCACTGTAGGTGGGTTAAGGTGCTCAGATATGTGGTCAAACGTTACTCTGAATGTTTGTATGAGTGTGTTTGGGGATGAGATTAACACAGATTGTCCTTCATAATGTGCACGAGTCACATCCAATCAGTTGAAGGCTTGAATAGAAAAAAAAAGTCTGACCTCCCCTGAGCAAGAGTGAATCCTGCAGCACACAGCTTTTGGACTTGAACTGCAACATGGCTCTTTCCTGGGTCTCCAGCCTGATGGCCTGGACTTGAGCTGTAACATTGGTTTGTCCCTGGGTCTCCAGTCAGCTGGCCAACCCTACTGGACTTGCTAGCCTCCATAATCAAAAGAGCCAATTCCTTAAAATAAATAAATTCTCTGTGTGTGTGTATTATTGCATATTATTGCATTCTTGACTCTGTTTCTCTGGAGAACCCTGACTGACAATTAATACAATGCCTTAAAATAAAAATTCCTCCAAATCTCAGGGAAAAAATGAACTCCATAATCTAATAAGAACCTGACTCGCTGCAAAGGCTTTCTCTATGAACAATATATCAATAAACCCCTGCTTTATGCCAACATCTAGAATCTGCGTTCTCCTTTTTGTTTCCAGACATAGCCTAGAAACCTTCCTTTGCACAGAAGAGGAATTTCTGCAGGCCCTCACTGTGATAGGGTCTGCAACAGAATTGAGGGTGATAATCCAGCACCAGAGCATTAGGAACAGGATTCGTTCAGCTACCATACATCAATCGGACTTGGTGGCAGCAGCTGGACTCAGTGAAGACCCAGCTGCTAAAGCAAAAGGGAAAAGAAAGTATGGGAGGCTATACCCTAAGTCATCAGAGTCACTCTCTGGAAATCTAGGGAAACCTCTCTGTTTTCACAAAGCCATATGTCTGCAGGTGCCTCCAATAGCTTCTGGAGAATCCAAGATCAGCTAGCCGCTACTGAGAAAATCAAATTTCAGAATAAATTTGTTGCAACAATTCGAGCAAAAACTCACATTCTAACGGCACAAGAGGAGAGAGAAGAGGAAAAGGTTACTGATAAAGAAGCTGAGGAAATAAAATTGATTATGAAATAGGCAAATGTACATAGAGCAAAGGCCATATGTGCCCTAGAGAACAACAGCAATATAATGGAAAATGCTCTTCGAAAATGGACCATGAAATCATGTGAAAATGTAGCCTCTTTGGGAGTTTCAAACGATTAATTGCAGTCCTAAAAGAGTCAGTGGTAGTGTTTCTAACAATTCATGAAGTTGTGGATTCTTCTTAACTAAAAAACAAAAATTGAAAGAAACAAAACCCCAGAAAGATAAATCACATTGTATTTCCTCATTGACCACATAATTTTATGCACAGAGATACCCAAACTGGCTGGTGAATGAAAAGTTTGATCAGTATGACTTTTTTTTAAATTTGCTATGGATATGTTATGGTTAAAAAAATTATGATAACAGAAATCTGTGTGGTAATCAGGAAAGGTAAAAATGATAGTATTTCTAACTGAGCCTTAGTCATTTGATTATACTTTCAATTTGATTGAGGCAATTAATTTCTAAAAATTATGAAAATTAATCAAACCCACAGTTCTGTGAGAATTTAATTCCCAGATTGTAATGTTTAGCTTCATTCAAGCATCCTTGGGTTCCAGGGAAATTAGTTTATTGAATGATTATTTTAAATGTAGTTCTATTTAGCTGTCTGGAGCCTATTCATTACAACACAAAGTCTCTAATTGTTATGTTCTTAAAACCACATTCATACCATTTAATGATTTTATAGAGCCTTTTTGCAAAGGGTCACATACAGGAAATTTATAATAAAATAGATTAAGAAATTTTATTTTTCCTATTTTACCAAGTATGTTTTAAGGCACTTAAAGAACAACATTTGACAAATGACCCACAGAGACTCATACGTGTGTTTTTTCAAATATATAGTAAAAGGTGCAGGTTTAATATCATTTAATTCCCTGATAATGGGTCAAATACTCAGTATTACAAATATTGTACGTAGTCTTTGTGCTTTGAATAAAGTGGTAGAATAATGTCTTTTTATGGCAATTACAAATAAAATAATTCATGTAATTATTCTATAATAATGTAATTGTTCCCATGTAGACTACAGAACATAAAAAAGCATTAAGTAATTGCAAGGTTATTTATGGCCTGAAAATTGTCTAGCAATTATACTAGAGGTAAAAGTAGTATGAAATTCATAGCTTAATTGTTACTTGATTTTTAAATATAAAATGTGGGTATCTTTTTATGATAGTCCTAAGCACCTAACACATAATTATATCACACGTTCCACAGAGAATAGAAAATTGGGCACAATCAAATAAAGACATATATTCTCCTATTTAAAGTTCTTGAAAAATTAGCTACTTTTTAAATTGGTTATGTCACTCATTTTCAATTTCCACCTTTTTAAAGCTAGGAAGTTTAGTATAGATAGTTATGAATTACTATTTACTCTTTACGATTACTATAATTACTATTATTAGATAGTCATGTGTTACTAGTCCCTGTGATACCTTAAGGGTGTGTGTATGTATGTGTGTGCGTGTGTGTTTTCAATGAATACAGTGGAATAGGATCTTTTATATTCTTTAAAGGCATCATTACCTAGAGATCTAGCATCATTTTTGATTAAATTATAAGAACTTGGTACACCTGTTTATACCCATTTCTTGTACCAATCTGAAAATTCACTTTCTGAACATGAGGCACACTCTCTTTGGAAGACTTACTAGAGAAGATCAGTTAATAGTCATGGTTTATATTCATCATGGATAAAGGTCGAAATCAAGAAACTCACTACTCCTTACCCCATTATTCTCAGGTGCACCATCACTGTCTGCCCTGAATTTACCAGGTCCAATCTCATTCTGCCCTTCACCCCTACTCAGACAGTCACCAAAACAACATCCAGACTCCCAGATCACCCCTGACTTCCACATACTAGTCCTAGTAAGGCCGTGCACATTCTTATTCCTCTTTTCTCACCTCTTCCAAAACATACAACTTTTCTTTCAGCCCTTCATGTTGAACTTTGTAAACCCTAATAAAAGTGTTCAATCATTTTTGTGCTAGTGAACAATGAAAATTTCACTTTCCTTTAAATTTTTATAGTTCTACCACCTATCAATATGGACTGATGGGATTAATTTATTTCAATGAGGATGAAAATATGGCTTTAATCCTTTAATGTATACATGTTACAAGTGCTATTTGTTGCATAGCAACAGCTTAAGGAAATGCAAACTTTGTTTCTTAAACAACTAAATCTTATTTATTGAGATGGATGGGAAATCCAATATCACTTTTTGAAAATTTTTTTCTTAACTGTGAATTGTACAGATATAGAATCTTCTTGTGTAAATGGAAATAAAAATAAAACTAGATCCTTTAGTAAATGATATCATATATTATTTATTCCCAGAGGCTAACAAAATAGTTAGCACTTTCTGGGCAATCTGAAAATATTTTGGAATGGATAAATAAATAAATGCATGTGTGATTTATTAAAAGTATAAGAGATAGCATAGAAATATTTTCTTCCCTGTCATATCATTATTCTGAGATTTTGCCAGCATTTTCTTGAGAATATGAATGATTTTTTGATGGTATTTAAAGGCTGTTCGAAAAGGTTCTTAGTAAGAACACAATTTCCATAAGGAATTTGGAAAGCTGTGAATAATTTTGCTGTGATTATAGTAATGAAAATACCCTAAATAATCTATAAAATTATAGCTTTTATTGAGCTTATCAGAAAGCTAATAATTGCAAGGCAACATAGTGACTGAATTCTACATGGTAACGAGTCTCTAAGAAGGATACGTGAACTATTTCACCTTTGGTAGAGTTCATGAAGAAAGGTAACAACAAGGAAAGCAGATATGAAGATAACAACAGAATTTTCTTATGAAATCCTTAAGGCCACATACAGATGAATGTGACAGTTTAGATACCTGTATGTCCCTAAACACCTTCACCAGCTCTATTGCAGAAGTCTTTGTTGAGTGCTCAGGAGAAACCTGGGGCAGGCCATAGATCTGAGGGGGCCCTGTGCTGACCCAGGCAGACATATAGTTCCAGGGCCTGAGTTGCAGGCTACTCCAAGAGCTATGGTAGCAAGTAAGTGTGGGACTGCACACACACACAGTTGGTCAAACCCAGAAGGTGCTAGTGATAAGAGTTTCCTGAGCTACTGCACCATGCCCGCTGAGTGTGGAACATCCAAGCTTCTGGTCTCCTTCCTTACAAAGCTGTAAGACTGTACACTGTCTAGCTTGTATGTCCTCCTACCAGGCCTTGTAGCAGAGCTAAAGCTTTTCCTGAGCTAATTCCAGTATCTACCATACTGGAATACTTACAAGTGGCTCTGATCACTTGTAAGCCAGGATCTGAAACTCTGTAATTGGTCTACTTGACTTAAATGAGATACTGTCTCTGTGTGGTGGACAACACTGGAAAATGAAATCGTTATTAACTGTGGAGTACATTGGGAATATATACTATATAATTCAGAAAAAAAAATAATAAAATGGCTTTTAAGCCTGTATATTTGAGGCCTAAAGTAAATATTAATATTAATGACAGCTCTGAAAACCAAGAGAAATCAAGTTCTTCATTTATATAAGAGAAGACTGACCTTACCCATTCACCCTCTTGAAGAGTCAAATAAGTTAAACAGTGATAAAAATAACTAACCTAACAGGTAACAGATGGTATTGTGTCCCTTGAGATGAACCCAATATCAATTTAGGAACCTCAGGATACCTGATCTGAAACACATTGTTTACGGCGTATGTTGTACATCCGGTTTGATTTAAAAACCATCATAGTCATACTTCTTTGGGACAAATTCTTTTCTTGGTGTTATAGGCAAGGTGTCTTTAATGAATTTTACATGGAAATGAATAATAAAAATTACCTGGTCCAATTTCATGCTCAAGGCTATAATACTTTGTGTTGCAATCCAAACAAATGGAGAACCTGCCTCTGTTGAAACTTTTCCAGGGCCAGCTTGTTACGAACCCCACACAGCAGCCTAGCTTCCATTTAGGGGCATTTCTAGCTAGTTAATAATTTTTCATTACCTCTCCAAAATGCATTCCACACTGACTGTATAAAGAAGAAAGAATTTCCTAATTAAAAGTCTGCTTGTCCCAGAAAATTCTCCAGACATTTATAATAGCAACAGCTCTATTTAACAATAATCTCAGGGGGAAAATTCACATGTAAGTTATAAAAAAATTCATTATAAGTTACTATTGAGTCAACTTGTGATCATCATGTGAACTTTTTTTGTGATAAAATACATTAAAAGAAAGAAATCTGGGCACAGTTTTCCAGGGTTATTACAATTGAGAATAGGATTCCATTTATTAGGAAAAACCTGTTACATTGTAAAGTTATGTGTCATTTAATGATGGGGATACATTCTGATATATGCATAGTTAGGTAATTTCATTGTGTGGACATAATAGAGTGTGTTTACAGAAACCTAGAAGGTGTAGCCTACTACACACCTAGGCTATGTGATATAGCCTACGGTCTCTAAGCTACAAACCTGTACAGCATGTTACTGTACTGAATGCTGTAGGCAATTATAACACAATGGACAGTATTTGTGTACCTAAACATAGAATAGGTACAGTAAAAATATGGTAGCATAATCTTAAAGGACCACCATCAAACACGTGACCAGTTTGTGACCAAATGTTACATATGACTTTATTCATTTATTCTGAGAATTTTATGGGATTTTGTTAGATATTACTCTAAAATTTGTGTTGGTAAAGGATGCAGTTTAAAATTTAATTGTCCTATTAAGCAATAACTCTTATGACAAGTAATCTTTTATTAGAGTCACAACAAAATTGATCATTAAAAATTCCCTTAATGTTTCACATGAATGAATATCTTCATCTGATTGAATATTAGACACAAGTCAACAATTATAACAATTATTGAACAGTCACATGTGTCAATATTCAGAAATACAACCCAAGCATTCATGAAGAAAGATATTTAGAGGAAGAGAGAGATTAATATTCAAACAACTAGTTACGCAATACTTTTTGCAAATACTGACAAAATAAATGATTTAGCAGAAGATGTGAATGATTTTGAGGAGGTTAATCAGTTACTTCAAAGGATAAATGAGCTAAGTACCAAAGGGAAAATATAATTTCTTATTGAGTATAATAATCTGGATAAAACCCTCATTTTGACATTAGTGAACCTATTCTTCCACATAGGAAATATTGTCAAACCTTGACCAAGTATGAGTAAATTGAAAATGTCTGCTTAATTAAAAATATATATATATATATCCTCATTTTTGGAATGTTTAGGTATTTTTTTTCAAAAATATAAATATATTTCCTATGGTTGTTTACATCTAATTATTCTGAGCATTTTTCTGATGGTCTGCATCATACCTTGTAACTAAAAAACATCAATAAATGACTAAAGAGGCAATTTCTGGAATAATTCCAGAAAGATGGTGGTGACTCATAAGCATTTTTATTACCTTTCAGCCTAACCCTAAATCTGTCAGCTGTCCCAAGGCAGTTTCTGGGTCCTGTGGGCAACTGAGTAGAAAAGGGAGATTTCATTCCAGAGGAATCCAGTGAAACAGAAGTGGTGTAAGGCCCTTGTGGGCGGTGGCTAGTGTAGGTACTAGAGGCAGGATTCTAGTGTGAACCAAGGATATGATATCTATATATCTATATGTATACCTATATTTATCTATATCATATGTATCATCTTCTACGCAAAGCCTGGGCTATAGAACTCTAAGAGTCACATTGGTTCTGTATGAGTTTGCCTGATCTGCCTGGTCTCCAAGAGCCAAAAGTGTCCACTTCCTCCTACTCATGAGGTTAGGAAAGCTGATAGCATTGGCAGTGCAGTGGGGATGTGTTTCCTACTTGTTGACAGACGGCCAGCCACCTTTACCTTGCATCACCTGCAGAACAGCCATGACTCTGGCATTGCAACCAAAGACTTGGGTTTCATAAGGAAAAGTGACACCACAGATGGATTCTTGCAGCTAGATATACATAATTCAAGGATAAAGAAAAACATCATATAAACTTCAAGATGGGGAAATATATTTTTTAAAGGAAAAGTTCAGAGTAGTGCAGTATTGGGGATATTCAGTTGCAACATCAGAAGCTAGAAGGTGGTAGAATAACATCAAAAGAAAATGACATTGGTATAAAATGTCATACCCAACAAAGCTATCAATATCAACCTAGGTAAAAAGAAGGATATTTGTGGATATTCAAGAGTTTATCATACATGAATCTGATTTAAAGGATTGATAAAATGTGGAATACTATGGAGTACTACTTAGCCATAAAAAATGAATTAATACCTTTTGTAACAGTCTTGATGGAACTGGAGACCGTTCTCTTAAGTGTCACAAGAATGGAAAAACAAACACCACATGCACTCACTATTAAATTGGAACTAGCCAAACAGCACTCACGTGCACAGATGGAAGTAAAATTCAAGAGAAATCACGTAGGTGAATGGAGGGCAGAGGGAATAGGTGAAATCATACCTAACAGGTATAATGCACACTATCTGGGTGATGGGCACCTTTATAACTTTGACTTCCAAGCAGTACAAAAGCAATCCACATAACCAAAACATTTGAACACCTGTAATATTCTGAAATTAAACAGAAATATTGGAGTGAGAACTTTAACAAAGTGACTATAACTAAAAAATACTTTTTTAAATTTCTACAATGAGGAAAGCATAAAAAAAGAAGAAAGGGATGAGTAACAAAAATCTAATATAGGAACACATAGTTTATACAAATTTCTAAAGATATTCATCTATGTAGATATAAAATAAATATTGGCAATATAATTTAATAAAAATATTTACATAGATGAGAGATTGTAAAGGAAATTTAAAAATAAACTAAAAAATATAATCTATGTAGAAATTGCTATTGAGAGAAAAATAAGAAGATAAGGAAAATAGAAGCAATTGGAAGTTATATTGTGTGAGTGATGAGAAGTGATGGCAATAGAGCATACTTGGCGGGAAAACATTCAATATTTTGTTAAACAAGAAAAATATGTGTTTTATCATTATCAAAAATATGCACCCCTCTCAGAGAGGACTTCCCTAACCATAGTGACAATGGGAAAATCTTTTCAATTTCCAATCCATTACCTGATTTATTTTTTTCTTCATTGCACTTATTTATTGATATTTTAGTATATATTTATTTACTTCTTTGTTAGTGTTTCTTTTTTTCATTAGAATAATTAGAATATAAACTGTGCCATGGAAAGGACTTTGTCTATTTTGGTCATTGTCTTATTCCTATGCCAAGAAGAAATGATAAATAGTGAATAATCAATAAATATTCATTGAATAAATTTATGAATTCCCAGTTCAAAAATTAACAATTAATGTAATGGAGAAACACATTATATTTTTAAAGTTGGCAGTGGTAAATATAGAATCAACAGTAATTTGACCAAGCCAGAAAAAAGTCTTCAAAATGCAAAAAAGAAAATAACAGGCTGGGCGCGGTGGCTCATCCCTGTAATCCTAGCTCTCTGGGAGGCCGAGGCAGGTGGATTGCTCAAGGTCAGGAGTTCAAAACCAGCCTGAGCAAGAGCGAGACTCTGTCTCTACTATAAATAGAAAGAAATTAATTGGCCAACTAATATATATATAGAGAAAAAATTAGCTGGGCATGGTGGCGCATGCCTGTAGTCCCAGCTACTCGGGAGGCTGAGGCAGAAGGATCCCTTGAACCCAGGAGTTTGAGGTTGCTGTGAGCTAGGCTGATGCCATGGCACTCACTGTAGCCTGGGAAACAAAGTGAGACTCTGTCTCAAAAAAAAAAAAAGACAATAGCAAAGCGACATAAATTCAAATGTAGGGTAATTAAAAACAACAATAATAACAACAACAACAAAACAAAAAACAAGCTATATGCTACTTATAAAAAAATACACTAGGCTTTTGGCTTTAGTTCCACATATAGAAAGCTTGGAAGCTATCACTATCTTTCCTTATTTTACAACAACAAACTAAAAAAGCTAGACAAAATGCAAGTCTATGACTTTTCTAGAACACCTCAGAGAACAGAGATCGCAGAGCAGACTGCTTCCCGGAAATCTGCAGAGACGGATGCATCCAGAGAGTCACAGCAGCTGTGACAGTATCTGTATCACAAGCTTCATATGCCACAAACAAGGAGGTTACACTTCACTGGGCATCTCGATAAATTGCTGGAAGCTGAGGGTTGGCTAGGGTGAGAATGAAGAGCACCTGTGAGTCTCAGTCTTAGGGCGGGAGCTCACTCTTTTGTGGGCTTTGCAGGAATCCCGCCATGTTCTCAGAGTGAAGATCTTCACTTTTCATTGAGGGGAGAGAGGAAGGGACACTGTTAAGAGGATGAAAATACAAACCACAGGCTGGGAGAAAATATCCGCAGAACATATATCTTATAAAGAACTTGTCTCCAAAATATACTTAAAACTCAACAGCAAGAAAGCAAACAAACTACATGAAAAATGAATGTACGATATGAACAGACACCTCATCTAAGAAGACATATGAATAACAAATAAGCATGTGCAAAGATGCTCAACATTGTTTTTCCTGATAGAAACGTAAATTGAAACAAGGAGATACCACAACACATGGACTGAAATGGCTAATTTTTTTAAAGCATAGAGATACTCACCAAATGCTAGCCAGAATTGAGACCAACGGTAATTCTCACTCATTGCTGGTGGGATTACGAAATGGTATTGCCACGTCGAAATATAGTCTGGCAATTTCTTTCCAAGTTAAATATAGTTTTAATATACAATTTACCAATCACTCTCCTATATTTAAACAACAATTTGAAAAATTATGTCTACTAAAAAAAAACCAAAAACCCTGTACCTTAAAGTTTATAGTAGTTTTATTCACCGTAGCCAACAATGGGGAGCAAAGTAACAAAGCTGTCCTTCAGTGGATGAATGCATAGATGGCGGAACATCCATATGATGCAATAATATTCAGAGTATAAACAAATGGACTGTCAAGCCATGAAAAGACACGGATAAAAATTAGGTGTACACTGCTAGGTGAAGGAAGCCCTTCTGAAAATATTACATCCTGTATGATTCCAAACAAATGTGTGGAATGCTGGAAAGACAAAACCATTGAGATAATAACTAGATTAGTGGTTGCCAAGTGACAGAGAGAGAAGTTGTGGTAGGTGGATTGAATAGACAAAGTGCAGGGGATTTTTAGGGCAGTGACATACAAGAGTAGGTCAGAATTAAACTGTAGTTGTGGATAGATGCTACTGCATTTGTCAAAACTCATAAGACATTACAGCTTAAAAACTTAACCCCGATGTAAGCATATTTAAACAAAAATCATTTAGGAGAATAGGGGATAGATCCCAGGATGAAATGCAAAATGCGACAAAATAATCTGTTCCACAAATGTATTAAAATACTCTTGTTGAAGGAGGTGTGTGGGAGGGAAGTTTCTCATTTAAATAACTTTGGAAGTGAGTGGAGACTGTAAGACTAAAAGCAAAAGGTTCTATACAAATGCACTATTCTTTGACAAGATTGTATCCCACAGGGGTGTGGGTTAACAATTCTAGAACGACTATGCATGCTTAATTGAATTTAACAATTGTACTAGAATAGTAGATCAAGAGACACAAATTTATACTGTTGGAGGTTGAGGTTACTGAAAACAAATGGAAGAGAATAGAATGATCTATGCAATAATGGATTACAGCTGGGCATGATTATAAGCCAGTGTTTAGCTTAATATACATATAGATAGCAACATATATACATAATTTATAGATATGTGTATATACATGTTCATGTACTAATGGAAGATAGAAAGAATCCATTCCACAGGGAGGAAGAAAATCTTACCTTTGTCAAATGTTGTACCTTTTAAATTCACTGCTACCTAGACCAAAACACAGGCTTTGTATGCTGTGTACACCAGGGAGGGATGATGTGTTGAGAGAGTTGTGAGGGCAGGTGTCAAGGCAGGGAGCCACAGAGAGATTTTGAACCTAAAGGAACTTCAGGCAATAGAAAAGTGCCACGATAGGTAGAATACATAAAATAAATGTTTGATGTATCCCGACAGAGATTCTCCAGGTTCAATCATACTAACAGTACTCAGCGCACGCTCGCCTTCGCTGGACCACATAGCAATCCACAGTCCAGCCGCATCCACTATTTTCCCACACCAGGTAAGTCACACGTATGGCAACCAGGAGCCATGATGCTTAATCCTTCCCCAGCCCCTCAGAGTAAGAAAAACATCAAAATCACACAGTCCAAAGAAAAAAGGGATGAGTATCAGAAAAACAAAAACTGACCAACTGACCAAAATATTTGATCACTAGCATGGCTATGGCATAGCATAATTCTCTGATTCCTTCTGCATCTGATTCTTCTTGATACAGTGAGAATATTGACACCGAACTGAAGATTTCTCTACATTTAAACTGTTTGGCAATAAAATAAATGGACACATTTTATGAGCAGTGTTTTACAAGAAATGGAACATCAAATGGCCAATAAATAACATGATAATATACTCAGCTTTTCTTACAATCAAGTAAAGAGAAATTAAAAGCACAAGACATCTTTTAAGGCTCATAATATTGCCATTATTATCATTTGACAATGCAGACTTAGATAAGATCTTGGAAGATAGGATTTCTCATATATTTCCAGTGGGAGTATACATTTCTACAATAACTTTAGAGTAAAATGTGGCAATTCTATTACAGCTTCAGAATGTGCCTGACTTAGCAATGCTAAGATTTAGCAACATTCTGACAGGTACATAGGAGTCATGCATGAGCATTATCTGACATAATGAAATTTGGAAGCTGAATCTGTGCTGTCCATTAAAGTAGCATCAGACCACATCTGGTATATATTGTTCAGTGGAAACATAAAAAAATATAGGTATATAAATAAATACATGAAAATTAGATATTTAATTTTTAGGATAGTTGTTATCTTCTAAGAAAGAATGAATATGAGGGTAAAAGGGCTTCCCATATATTTGTAAAAGATTTATATTTTAAGCTGGGAGATGAGTAGGTAAAAATCTCATTATATTTTTCTTTATAACTTTTTATATATATAAATGTTTCATTAGTGTGGAATTAAGTAGAATGACATGTGAAAATATTTTGATGATACAATATTAAAGTATAAGTTTTAAAAATCATCACATAGACATAGATACTTTTATAAGGGTACCTCATCTGGTTAAATAAAGTATATGCTGTCCATAATCTTTGCATTATGAGTTAGAAATTATTATCCTTATTTCAGAAAAAAAAAAAAAAAACAGCTTAAAATTGGAACTTCCCCCCAGGTCACATGGTTAATAGGCATCAGAATCTCTACAAATACATGGGTTGTAGAATCATACTGTTTCTATAACATCAAGATATGTCGATTTATGGAAGTTTGGTGAGGAAAGCACTGAAAGTGTACCTAGATAGCATTATGCTCTAGCTTGATATTTTGGTGTATTTCATAGATTTGAAAATAAATTGATAACCACAAAATCTTGCAATAATATTTTTTTTCCATTGTATATATGGGAAACTTGAACATTAACAGAATTAAGTGGTTGGCATCAAATTTTTTAAAAAGTAGCAAAAACCTGGGTTCAACTCAAATTATGTTTTATCCATTTATTAAATTAGTTATTATTCAGCACTTACTATGTCTTTACATTTATGCCAGGCCCTTACCTTACAACCTAGAAAAGGAAGAAGACTCTAAATAATTGCACACTTTAAAATTATAGTTACGGTAATCTCTATAAAAGTATGCAGCGCATTTATGTTCAGGGGTCCATAAAATTCAGTAATCTATAACAGAGTATTCTAAGCTAAATTTTGGATCAGAGATTGCAACCCTGAGAATGTAGTATATACGTTAAAAGATAAGAAAGGACCAGAAAAATGGTAGTAAGAGAAATGAAATAAGAGGAGTCAGAATGTAACATTAAAGGCCCCGATGACAATGCTTTGCTTTTAGAAGCTTTATCAAATATGACATTATTCACTATATATCCTACCTTAATATCTTAGCTCAATTTGCCTTTTGAGGCAATTAGAATTGTCAAATAGGAATAAAAATCAATTGGAAGAGGACAATGGCAGCATCAATGGAGAAAATTACCAATTTTCATTGAGACAAGACTGATGCACATGATGACTGATAGAATGTGCAAAGGTTCTCCCCAAGTTTTTAATGTGAGCAATCATGGTGCCATTTCTTGAGATGTGAAATACTAGATTGAGTACAAGTTTCTGGGAGATCATAAGCTCAATGTTGGACATGTTAGAAACGGACTCCTTAATTATTAATACTATTTTTCCTTTATATAACACTCTACCTCTCATTATACATAAAATATACACACTAACTTTATATTAATATGTAGACATCAGAAATGTGTCACCTGTGGAACAATTCCTTCCCAGGTATATTCTAAAAATATAGATGCATGAAGTTTATTCTCTTGCAGACCATCTGCTCATTCATTTCTTCAGTAAGGCAGTCATTTATCATCCAACTATCCATTCACAAATGACTCTAGGCAAAATTATTTAATTAAACACCTTCTTCCTGAAGTCACTGTAACCAGTTCCAAAAACCAAAGAATAAATATATGGGTGGTTGATGGGGGTAGGCCAAAGAGAGACAGGAGCCAACTGAAAGAATTCCCAATGGCCAAAGTTAGAACAATTTGAGTAACAAAATACATGACGTGTCAGATTATAAAACATATAAATATTAATATAAAATAAATATTCCAGAGTCTACAATGCTACAAATTAATTATTGAATACATAAATAAATGGAGGAAAAAAGAAAACTCTACCATGCAGAAGAATTTCAAATAATTTACATAGATAGTCCATCTTCAGAGCAATGAAGTCTAACTCTCCATCACTTAAATTTGGGCTGTGCATAGTGACTTTCTTACATATATATTTAGTATGTTAAAGGAAAATAGAAACTGTAAGTGAAGAAATCTGACAAACTCTTAGCCAGGTGATAAAGGCAAACGTCAACAGTAATGAGTCATATGGATAGCATACACCTTTGATATAAAATGATGAGAGCGACACTTTATCTCTGTGATATTCATCCTAAAAACATCATCTGAGTCATGAGAAAAAAGTCAGATAAATCCAAACTGATGGACCACTATGGTTAGAATGTGTCCCCTCCAAAATTCAGGTATTGACACCAATGGCAAACATCATGGTATTTAGAGGTGGTGCCTTTAAGAGGTGATCAGGCTATAAGGGCTCCTTGTTCATGAATGGGATTAAGACCTTTTTATAAAAGGCTTTTCACAGTGGGCTGTCTTAGTTTTCCACCTTCTATGAGGTGAGGATGTGTTTCTCCCCTCCAGAGGCTGCAGCAATAAGGTGTCATCTGGGAAGTGGAGAGGAGCCCTGAACCAGACAACTGCACCTGCCAGAGCCTTGATCTTGGACTTTCCAGACTCCAGAACCATGCGATGTAAATTATGTTCTTTATAAATTACCTAGACTCAAATATATTGTTAAAGCAGCACAAACTAAGACGGGAGCATTCCACAAAATATCTAACCAGTACTGCAAATTCTCGAGACCATCAAAAACAAGAAACGTCTAAGAAACTGTCACACCCAAGAGGAAATTAAGGAAACCTCACAATTAAATGTAATGTGGTATTCTGAATGGAATCCTGAAACAGAAATAGCAGGTTAAAAAATAAGAATATTTGAATAAAGTACAGACTGTTGAGTTACTATTAATAATAATGTATTAATATTGTATGTACAATACTATGTACTATTGCTACATTACTATGTATGTGTTATGTATGTATAATAATGTATCAATAGTAGCTTAATAACTGTGACAGCCATATCATAAATGGCAGATGTCAATAATAGTGGAAACTGTGTGTGTGGTGTAGGGGAAATCTGTGCTATCCTCACAATTTTTATGTAAATGTGAAAATAGTTTATTTTTTAAATGACAATTAGTAAAGAGTTTAAAATGTGTCATGTTAACAGTTTATTTAGGACTTACGAGAACTTGGTAAATATGCAAGAGTGGGTAGAGGGAAATTTCTCATAAGATGGAACACTTGAGTTATTGTTTACTTGGGACGATTGGGGTTTCCAAGCAAGAAGGACTATATATAGTACACATCTACTACCTCATATTCAAAGAATATCCAAAAATATCTATTTATGTCAGAATGAAGGTACCACTGAGAGAGATATATTTGAGATTGAAGAGCTCGTAAGGAAAAGAACAATCAACAAGAATAAGGATGATCAAGGTAGGTGTTATGTGCTGTTCACAGGAGTCAAGTAGAAATTAACATTTGGTGTCTTTGGATTTTCGTGGAAAACATGAAGAGCAGAAGGTTAGAGTGTAGTTGATGAGTGGCTAGTCTAAAGCAGCATATGTGGGATGAATAACTCAAAAACACAAGGGAATATAAAATACTCTTTGTAACTGTTCAAGCATGATAGCAGGATAGCATGTTGAAACAAAATGGCATTTCTCACTGGCAGATGCAGGCAAGGCTAATAACTTATTAACGTTTTCATGTTTTTATACATCTCTAGAAGCATATTAAAAGGAAAAGGTATAATTGAATTCAGAAAAACAGGCATATTTGGTTTATCTTGAAATATCTAAATGACCCCCAACCTTAAGAAATAGATATCAGTAGATTAATTCAGATATTAACTTTTAATCACTCTGTGAACCTCAACATTTAGATATTTTGAAATTTACTGAGACTTATTTTATGGCACACCATAGAGGCCAAAGAGGAAGTTGAGAGTGACCTCTTTCTCCACTGTGTCAGCATAGAACACGTGAGACCCTGGACTTCCACTACTACCTGGAGATAATGAGACATCCATCTATCTTGTAGCTGGAGTGGCATGAGAGGAGGCCTCATGTATAGTCAGGATTTTCAACAGTGCCCTATGGTAAAAAAGCCAGACCCCTTCAGTGTCAATGTAAGCCATGTGGGGAACAGTAAGAGGCAGTCTTGTCCCTGCCAACCAGGTGAATAGAGTAGATGCTTAGTAGAGAGGTGGTACTCCCATCAATTGAGCAGTAACAGGGAACTTTTACCCCTTGGGTATCAATAAATACTGAGTGGGGAACATGATCTCCTACCCTACATGGCAATAAGGAAGGAATATCTTACTTTTCCCTGATGAGGCAGTGTCAGAAAAGACAACCAAGATGACGGAGATGATACAATATCTGACAAGGGTTTTAAAAGCAGCCATCATAAGAGTGCTTCAATGAGCAATTGTGAACATGTTTAATATTTAAAATAAAAGAATGTCTTAAAAAAGAAATAGCCTTAGCAAAGAAATAGAAGATGTAAGGAAACACTAAAGGAAAACTGTAGAATTTAAAAATTAGATAAACAAAACACTCAACAGAAGAATAAATAGGGCAGATAAAAGAATCAGTAAAATTGAAGATGGAACAATAGAAATTGCCCAAACCGAACAACAGAGAGAAAATAAAATTAAAATGAACATAGCCTCAGAGACAAGTGGGACTATAACAAATGATCTGAAATCTGTATTTTTGAAGTTCTGGAAGAAAAAAAGTGGGAAATGCTAAAAATGTAATGGATATCATAATGACTAAAAAATTTCCAGTTTGGCAAAGGGTAAAACCTACAGACATAAGAAGTTGAATAAACCCCAAACAAGACAAACCTGGAGCAATTCCCAAGGCACACCGTGATCAAACTTTTGAAAACTGAAAACATTGAAAAAAATCTTAAATGGAAAGAGAAAATGAAACCTTAAAATTAGGGGAAAATAATTCAAATGATAGTAAGTAGATTTCTTGTCAAAAACTATGGGAGGCAATAGGAAGTGGAGATATTTTTAATCACTGAAACTAAAGAAACTAAAGAATTGCTAATCACAATCAATATCCAGCAATAATATCTTTTAGAAATAAGATTCAAGACATTCTCATATTAAGGAAAACCAAGTGAATTTGTACCATCAGACCTGGCCTAAAATAAAATGGCTAAAGAAAGATTTCTAAACAAAAAGATGTATGGAAAAGTATACCATACAAATATTAACAAAAATAATTCAAGAGTGGCTATGTTAATATTATCAGAATAGACATTACTGAGTGATGAAAAATTCAATCCACCAAGAAGAAATGGCACTTCTAATTGTGTATGCATCAAACAATAGAGCTATAAAATATCTGAAACAAAAACTGACAGAACTGAAAGGAGAAATAGGAAATCCCACAATTGCAGTTGGAATCGTCAACATTTCTCTCTCAATAAATAATAGAAAAACTAGGCAGAAGTCTGCAATGATATAAAATAACTCAAAACATGATTAAACAATAAAATCTAATCCATATCGGGCAAAGAAGAATGCACATTATATTCAAGTGCCTATGTAACTTATAACAAGATAGACTATATCCTAGATCAGAAAACTGACCTCAACAAATTAAAAAGAATTGAAATCATACGCAGTGTGTTCTTTATCTACAATGGAATCAAACTAGAAATCACAAACAGAAGAGCTAGGCATGATGGTGCATGTGTATAATCCCAGCTACTTAGGAGACTGAGGTAGGAGGATAGCTTGAGCCCAGAAGTTCAAGTCCATCCTGGGCAACAGAGCAAAGACCCTGTCTCTTTAAAGAAAACAGAAAAGAAAAGATCAGAAAGATAGCAGAAACATCTTCAAATCTACAAACACTAGAAAATTAAACAATAGATTTATAAATATTCCATAGTCTAAGATGTATTTTTAGAGGAAATTAAATTCACATTGAAAGAATAATACTGAAAAGTGACTATATCAAACTTTGTTGGATGTAGCAAAATCCTTACTAAAAGGGAAATTTATAGCACCAAAGGCAAACATTAGAAAAGAGAAAAAGTCTCTAACAAATAATCTAAGTTCCCCTTCCCCATAATAATCTGGGAAAAGAGGAGCAAAATAAATACAAAGCAAGCAGAAGAAAGGAAACATTAAAAGAATAAATCAATGAAATTGGAAAAAAATAAAAGTAGAGTATAAATTAAGTTGAACAAAATGGTACTTCGTAAAAAGGTAAAAGTAGAGCTCTACCAAGACTGACAAAGAAAACAAAAGAGATACCATGCAAATTGTCAATATCAGGATTGAAACAAGAGGATATCACTACAGACTCCTTAGACATTCAAAGACAAAGTAGGAAATACTACTAACAAATTTATACCCATGAAATTTGAAAACTCAAGTAAAATTTACCAATTCCTTGAGAAGCAAAAGCTATCATGACTCATTCAATATGAGACACACAATTTGAATGGTCCTATAACTATTAAGAAAATTGAATATATATTTTTAAAAACTCCAAAAAATAATATCCAGGCTCAGAAGTTTTCAATGAGAAATTCTTACAAATGTTTAAAGAAGAATTAGTATCGATTGCACAAATCATTTCCAGAAAATAGAACACTTTCCAATTCATCTCATGAAGGTAATATTACCCAGATATCAAAACCAGACAAAGACAGCAGTGAAAAGGAAAATTACCCATCAATATAGATGCAAAAATTCTTCACAAAATAGTGTCACACAGAATTCAACAATGTATATAAAGAATTGTATACCATGTCCAACTGGGGTTTATTACAGTGTTGCCAAGGTGGTTCAATATAATTATAACTTTAATCCACCATATAAATAGAGAAAAGATCAATTTTATGATTATATCATTTGATACATAAAATATTTGACAAAATTCAACACCCAGTCATTATAAGACTCTCATAAAAATAGCGATAGAGAGGAACTTATAAAAAGCATTTACAAAAAAATCTGTAGCTAGTATATTAAATAGTAAAAGTTTCATTGCTTTCTTTTTAAAATCGAGAGCAAGGCAAGGGTATCCACCATCACTGCTGCTATTAAACATAGTAATGGAAGTTTTAGTCAGAGTAATAAGGCATAAAATGGAAATAAATTGCTCACACATTTGAAAGGAAAAAATAAAACCATCCCTATTTGCAGATGAAACAATGTACATGTGAACAATCATGAGAAATATACAAAAAGGAAAAAAAAAACACTAGAATTAGCAAGCTTGTAGGATGCAAGATATAGATAGAAAAATCAGCTGGGCATAATGGTGTGTGCCTGTAATACTAGCAACTCAGGAAGCTAAAACAGGAGGATTTCTTCAGTATAAGAGTTTGAGTCCAGCCTAGGCAATATAGTGAGACCTCATTAAAAAAAAAAATCAATCTAATTTGTAATATTAACAATGAGCATGTGGTCACTTAAATTAAAAACACATCATTTAAAATCATAGCAATGAAACTGAAATACTTAGGTATTAAACTTTATAGAACCTGTTCAGGATCTGTAACTAAAAATTTCAAAATGCACATGAAAGAAGTAAAAATAATGACCTACAAACACAGACATGATTATGGAGTGGAAGACTCAACATTGTAAAGATGTCAATTTTCCCAAAATTGGTCCTTAGGATTAGTACAATTCTTATCAACATCTCAGCAGGGTTTACTCTGTAGATATAGACATGCCTTTTCTAAAATATATATGGAAATAACAAACACTAAATTATCTCAACCAATTATAAAAAGAAGAATAAAATGGAATTGCTCTACCTGATGTCAGTACTTATCATACACCTATAGTAATCAAGGGACTGTGTGGTATTGGTGGAAAGATAGACCCACAGATCATTTGAACAGAAGAATTCCACGAAATAGTCCCAAATAGATTGGGCTGGTTTTTGACAAAGGCACAACCGCAATTCAATGGAGATGGGATTGTTTTTCAATAAATAGTGCTGGAGTAATTGAATATTGCTATAGACTGAATGTTCATGTCTCCCCCAAATTCATATATGAAACCTAAAGCAAAATGTGATGGTATTTTGTGGTGGGGCTTTTGGAAGCTGATTAGGTCATTAGATCAGAGCCCTCATACATGGGATTAGTGCTCTAAAAAAAGAGACTCAGAGAGCTTCCTCACCTTTTCTAGCATGTGAGGAAGCAGCGGGAAGGACACATCTATTAACTAGAATACAGGCTCTCACCAGGTATGAAATCCACCAGTGCCTTGATCTTGGACTTCTCTGCCTCCACAACTGTGAAAAATAAATTTCTGTCATTTATAAACCATCCAGTCTACAGTATTCTGTTATAGCAACCTGAACAGAATAATACAGATATCCACAGACAAAAAGAAGGAACATCCATCTAATCTTTGCATGTTTCACAAAAATTAAATCAAAAAATGTTATAGAGTTAAATGTGAAAGGTAAAACTATAAAATATTTGGAATAAATATGGGAGAAAATCTTGGGGAACTTGGGCTGGATGAACAGATCTAAATCTGACACAAAAATCATGATCTACACAACTAAAAAATGATAAATTATGTTTTGTCTAAATGAAAACTTTTGCCATGTGAAAGACCATGTTAAGAAGATGAAAGGACAAGCTACAGGCTATGAGGAAGTATATGAAAAATCATAGGTGTTAAAGGATTCATCTGGAATATATAGAGTTCTCAAGACCCAACAGTCAAAAAACAAAAAACAAACCAATAAAAACTATCCAGTCAGAAAATGAGTGAAAGTATGGACATATATTTCACCAAAGAGTATATACAGATGGCACAAGGAAACATGTTCATCATTTCTTCATTGACTGACCATTAGGGCAAAGAAGGTAAGACCATGGTGAGATATCACTACACACTTATTAGAACAGCTAAAAGAAAAAAAAAAACAAAGCAAAATAAAAAACATTGATAATACCAAATGTTGGTGATAGTGTAGAGAAATTAAATCACTTATACACTGTTATTGGCTTTGTAAAATGATATTAAAAGTAATTTTGCCTTTTTAAAAGGTGCAAACATATATTATCTAACAATCACACTTCTGGGTAATTCCCCAGAGAATTAAATACTTACATCTTCACAAAATCTAGTACAAGATTGTTCATAGGAGATTTATTTATACTAGACAAACTCTGGAAACAAAAGAAAATCTCTCATAATATGTTGATGATTAAACAAACTGTGATAGACTCACACCATGGAAAACAATTGTCATAAAACAAGTTAAGGAAATATTGTTATATATAAATGACTTAAATGCATCACAAGGAAATTATGCTGAGTGAAAAAAAAAGTCCAATATCAAAATGTCATATATTTTAAAATCCCATTTTTATGACACATAACATTCTTAAAACATCAAAATCATAGAGATAGAAAACAGACTTGTGGTTGCCAGGGGTTGTTGGTGGTGAATGAGAAAGAGATGGATGTGAATATAAAGCATAGCATGAGGGAGCAATTGTGGGGAAGGAATAGTCTGTATCACTATTGTGCCAGTGGTTACATAAAACTGCATGTGATAAAATGATGCAGAACACTCTAATCTCTAGTATACATACATGTTGCACCAATGACACACTCAATTTCTGGGTTTCGATGTTATATTATAATAATCTAAGATGCAACTTGGGAAAGAGCACAACAAAATTCTCTGTATTCTGTATTTTTGTGACCTGCTATAAGCCTATAATTATCTGAAAATTATATATATATATATATATGTTGTATCAGCTTATCTACCAAACTGTGTTTGATGAGGAAATTGACGCTAGAGTCTAGAATGTTGGCTATTCATCATAAAGAAATATCAAAATATTTTGTCTATGAGAATTTGGAAAGTGGATCATAACCCTTTGATACTGACATCTCTAAAGAAAATAATTCGCAATAAAGTGTTAGTGATATTGCAAGTATGATAATTGTCCCCCAAAGATGCCCACACCCTAATATCTGGAATCTGTGAATATGTTACTTTACATGGCAAAGGAGAATTAAGATTGTAAAAGGCATTTAAGTCACCGACCAGCTTGACCTGATGGGTAAAATAGGCGATACTGGACTATCCAGACAAATCAGGGTAGCCACAAGTATCTTTAAAAGTGAAAGAGGGAAGCAGAGGAGAAGAGACAGAAAGATGCCATTGTAAGAAGAATTGAGCTCAATGTTGTGAGCTTTAAAGATGAGCAAAAGTGTGCATGAGCCAAGGTCAGGGAGAGGCCTCTAGAAGGTGTAAAAGAAAAAGAAAAGGATTCTCCCCGATCCTCCAGACAGCAATGCAGCCCTGCCAACAACTTCATTTTAGCCCAGTGAGGTCTATTTCAGACTTCTGACCTACAGACTGTAAGATAATAAATATATGCTGTATGCTGTTTTAAGCCATGAAATATGTGACAATTTGTTACAGCAGAAATAGAAAATGAATACAATATAATTTTGCTTATATGGTTTATTGGCTGTGTTTGGCAAGGTATTACAAGAAAGAGATACTCTCGGAAGAAACTTGGAAATATTGCAAGTATAGTGAAAAGGAATAAAAAATCCAGCCTTTTTTTTTATTTTGAAGGAAAGTTAATAATGGCTACTCCAAATTTGGGAAATAATACAATAAAAGCACTTGAGCTATGAAAACACATTAAGAAGATGCCTTTGTTAAAGATTAGGCAAAGAGTGTGGTCTTGCCATTAAATTTTGAAACCCTGAAGATACCTTCCATTAGATTGAAGGTGATAGGAATAATCCTAGTGGTTACAGGAAAAATAAATCATGAGTAAAATGTCTAAGAAAGGATTCTGCATGTATCCATTGGAATATGGAACGGATCAGAAATAGATCAGAAGTTAGCTATGTTTCTGCTAACTTCTGCTAATATAATGTTGAATTATATTGCTAAAGAAACATTATACCCAGATTAAATTATCATGGATCATAAGATAATTAAAATAATCTTAAGCCACCAACTTATTTTGAGTAGAAATCAATTTTCAAAAGCTCTATGACCTTCAAGAATCCCCTATGCCCCAACCTACACTTCATACATTGCAACATAGGCTAGACAAGGAAGAAGGTTGTAGAAGGCAGGGCCAAGAGTCATAGAGAAGACACAGGGAAATATGTTCGGAGAACAAAATTAGGTATAATGAGGAAATTTTCCCACAGTCATAGGGAAAGAAACCTCAAATATCTATCTCACAATATTCCAGCACTGAGAATGCTGTGTTAGTTCCAGCTTTGCTACCCCGTATTTGGAGTGTTTATATGGGGGTGGAGGCAGATAACTTGACTCTGGTTCAGTATATTGTCTAGAGCTGTGGTATCCAACCCCTGGGCCGCATCCTGGTACCAGTCCATGGCCTATTATAATAGGAACTGGGCTGTGCATCACTGCCTGACCCCACCTCCCCCCTATCTCCAAACAGTTTGGGACCACTGGTCTAGACAGTCTAGATTTAAACTGAGAAGAGTGATTGGAAGGGCTATTGGGTTATCTCCTCAGGAGTAATTTTTATATCATATGTGCGTGAAAAAAATGTGAACTATATTTAGGATAGATTGTGATAGAGGCAAAACCATATTGTAAAAAGCATGGCTTTCTTTGCCTCTCTGGTTGGAATAAATGGGTAGATGGTCGTAGGTAGAAAGATAAGTAGATGGAGATGACAGAGAGAGAGAGATATGATAGAGATGGAGAGATGAGAAAGGGAGAGATGATAGAGACCTGCTAGCAGGAGACCTTACAGAGAGAGATGCTAGAGAGAGCTGACGGAGAGATGAGGAGAGGTGGATAGAGAGATGATGAATGGGAGATGACAGTGATAGAAAATAGACTGGGACTTTGTGTCCTTTTCTTTATTACAGTTAAGTGGAGTCATGTGTCTAAGTTCTGATCAACAGTACATGGCTAAATAATGTGCACTTTTTTCAGATCTAGCTCTAAAATGTCTTATGAGGTCTTTCACACATTGTTTTAAACTATTTTACTAGTCAACATAACAAACCAGTGGAGGTATCTAGAATTTAGAAGAAGAAAACTATAGAGATGTTCTCTGATTGATTGCCCAGAACCTTCTGTTTATTGAACTGGACTGTGGCATGAATCAGAGGGAAAAAATAAAACTCTTATTATGTGCAGACACTGGGATTTGAGGTTGCTTGTAATATCAGGTAGCAGTACTTAATTTGATTAATGCAGATTTATTAGCATAAGATGATACTTAAAGCCAGGGAATTAGATGAAATGAAGGAGGAGAAAAAACTGTGTAGAGACAGACATCTCCGAATATTCAGAGTGGAACTGACTGTGGAGCTCCTCTCAGGAACACTATCATTTCCCAACAGATGGATGGGCAGGGACTCCACGTAACTCTGTGAAGGCTGAGCCCACGTTGGTGGAATGCCATCTACAGGAACTACATGTACTTCCCGGAGTTATGCAAAGCAGCATCCCTGGGGGTTTACACTAAATAAGGGAGCATTGTTATGGAAGACAGAATAAAAACAAACAAGCAAAGTTCAAACCCAAACAAAAGAAAACAGCATGGTCATCTAACATAGCCTCCAAAACAGATTTATAATCAAATTCAAGACTACCCAAGGCACAGGAAGAACGAGGAATACAAATACAAATTTAAGCCAGACAACCTGTTTTTAAGCCTTCTCTGTGGCAGATTAGGCCCTGAATCCTTTTCTCCACGCTACTTTTTTAAGTGGGGACTTTATGTGTCTTTTTTTTTTTTTAGTTTGAATGCTTCTGATATCTAAAAACAAATCATTTTCAACAGGGCAAAATATATTTCTTTTCAATGTACAGTTTGTACCAACTGATTACTTTG
>VSMD01109568.1:0-98194 GCA_008750895.1 Mirza zaza | reverse complement strand
GACAGACAGGATGCAGGAATGGATGGATGGATGGATGGATGGACAGATAGGATACAGGAATGGATGGATGGACAGACAGGATACAGGAATGGATGGATGGATGGACAGACAGGATGCAGGAATGGATGGATGGATGGATAGACAGGATGCAGGAATGGATGGATGGATAGACAGATAGGATGTAGGGATGGATGGATGGACAGATAGGATACAGGAATGGATGGATGGACAGACAGGATACAGGAATGGATGGATAGACAGGATGCAGGAATGGATGGATAGACAGGATACAGGAATGGATGGATGGACAGACAGGATACAGGAATGGATGGATAGACAGGATACAGGAATGGATGGATAGACAGGATGCAGGGATGGATAGATGGATGGATGGATGGATAGACAGGATGCAGGAATGGATGGATGGATAGACAGATAGGATGTAGGGATGGATGGATGGACAGATAGGATACAGAAATGGATGGATGGACAGACAGGATACAGGAATGGATGGATAGACAGGATGCAGGAATGGATGGATAGACAGGATGCAGGAATGGATGGATAGACAGGATGCAGGAATGGATGGATAGACAGGATACAGGAATGGATGGATAGACAGGATGCAGGAATGGATGGACAGACAGGATACAGGAATGGATGGATAGACAGGATGCAGGGATGGATAGATGGATGGATGGATGGATAGACAGGATAGACACGACCCCTTGCTCCTGCCAGTGTCCTAGTGGCAGGTCCGCAGGCCCTCGGGAGGGACCCCCTGCAGCCAGAGCAGGCCTGGGGATGTCCTGGGGGCCTGTGCTGGGCTTCCTGGTCCGTGAGCAGACCTGCGCGGTGAGCTGGGCGCCTGCACTCAGGGGACAACCCGTGGCAGCCACCAGGGTCCTCCCGGTGCCCGGCGGCACTGAGACCCCCACTCCAGAGGGAGGCGTGGACTCTTGCTGGTGGAAGGAAAACGCAGCAGCCCCCGGCTGCCCGCATGTCCCCCCAGCCCCCGGGTGCCCCACGTCCTCCCCGGCAGCGCGCCCAGACCCAGCCATCAGGGTGGTGACCTGGCTGGCTCCAGCCACAGGCACTTTGGGCCCCGAGTGTTGGTCCCCCCGTCATTGGGCGGGGGAGGGGTGCAGAAGGTTTCCGTGGCACAGAGCCAGTCGGCACAGCCAGACCCAAACACCAGACCCTCCGGATGCTCGTCCCTTTGGGCAGAAAGAAGCACTGTCCTCGAGAATCGAGGGACACGCTTGGCCTCCAGCCCCAGAAGTGCCTGGGAGACCCTCCGGGGAGGCTGCCCTGGGAGGCCCCGTCCTGCCCCCGCTCTCCTGGGTCGGGTGGGTAGCCGGGACGGAGGGGGGTTGTCAGAAACCAGCCAAAGTCTCCCGGTCGCTTCGTTTTCCCTTTAGGAATCACTCATGTATTATTTTTAGCGTTTCTCAGAGCCACGCTTGATGAAAAGGGGAGTACAGGTGACATTGGGGGTTGGATCTTTTTGCATAAGAATCAAGGTGCGATTGCCAAGTAACGGAGCTCTTTTATGTCTCCTGAGCCGATTGTGATCTAAAACCTCGTGGCAGCAGCCTGCCAAGATCCAGCGTCCTGAAGTTTAGCGCTCGCCTGGCAGCGAGAGCTCCAGGTCGTTTTCCGATGAAAAATAGCGCCGCCCGCTGAGGCGCACCTTTGCGCGGGGCTCTGGGAATGCGGAGACTAAGCCCGGGTTCTGCTGATCCTTAACTGCGCCTGTTTACTTCTCATCTATTTTGAGTCAACAGTTTCTCCTGGCGAAATGCTCCTCTGGGGACCTTAAAATGGAAAGCTTTTATCTTAATGAGATCTTAATCCTGGAGGAGAAAGCGGTGCCTTTCGCTGCATTGTAATGCATGGGGACACATTTCTGCCCTTTTCTCTCTCTCTTTTTTTTTTTTTTTTGGAATAGAAGATTTGTTTGTCCTCAGCTGGTGCTTAGGGGTATGGAGCAAGAAGGGGGTGAGGGGAGATGTAGGGAAGGGGGAGAGGGGTCCCCTGGAAACTGAGCAGCTGGAAGGATGCCGCGGTTCCGCTGTGCCCGTGTACGTGCCTATGGCGTGAGGGTCGGTCATGGCTGAGCCTGTTGGGGCGGAGGGGGGGAGGGGCAGCAGTGGGAACCCTCCTCCCCCCACCGCCGTAGCCGCCAGCCTTGCGAGAGGCTCCACGTTCGCCCCGGTAACCCCTTGCTGTCTCTCCTTGCCACCAGTGGAAGGACTGAAAGTGGTGGAGATCGAGAAATGCAAGAGCGACATCAAGAAGATGAGGGAGGAGCTGGCGGCCAGGAGCAGCAGGTAAGGTCTGGCCGGCACATCGGTGGGGGCCGCGGCTCGGTGCGATTCTGTCAGGTCTGGCCTGGGGAGCACGGTGTGGAGGCGCCGCTCCGCCTGGGGCCTGCTGCTCAGTGACCAGGTGCCTCACGGCGGAAGAGCACCGCGGCTGGGGTGGGGTAGGCGCCGTCACATAACGGGGGCCACCCTCCTGCGGGTCGAGGGTTAGCGGCACTGCATCCAGCTCGAAAAGAGAACAGTGAGAAAAAGGGCTTTAGTGCCCCCAGGGACCCTGCTCCCGGGGGGGCATCCCCCGAGCCGTCCGGGCTGCAGTCCCACCAGGGCTCCAGCCGTGTGGACGCAGAAACCAGCGCCCTTTGGAAACAGGCATCCTCCTGCGGCCAGTGAGCTGTCATTCGTGCAGAAACTGCCCGGGCTGCAGGACGCCACCTGGGGACTGCAGCGGGACCGTTTACCGCAAACACGGTCACAGCAAATGTGGCCGAGCCACGCTCAAATTGGGGATGGGGACACAGGTGACGACGAGGACAATGGCCATGGTGAGGAACACAGCACGTATGTTGGCGCTGTACTGCGTGGCCAGCTCACGCCTCCTGGGTGTGTCTTCGCGCCCACCGCCACCCTGCAGGAGGCCACAGGACTGTGACGTGGCCCATCCCTGCCCCCAGAGCGCCAAGCCTTTGAAGAACTGCGGAAGTCACCGCCAGGCCTCGGCGGGCTTAATGGGACTAGTGCTCCGAAGAGGAAGGCAGAGAGGAAGGCCAAGCCGAGCCTCATTAGCGTGTCCTGGGCACCCGCGCCACGTCTGTGTCAGGTTCCTCGTGGGCCCATCTGGAGTCAGAGACGTCTTGTCCGGTTTGTGGGCACTGAGGAGTTGTGACTGTGGAAGATTGTGAGCGAGCCGTTCCCCTTCGCCGTCCCTGTGGCGGGAGGCTCCTTAGGGGACAAGTCCCTCCACGTGACCTCAGGGAAGAGCTCCAGAGTCACAGGGCGCAGCCACGCAGCTGGGCCCCAAGGCCAGGACACCCGCTCAGCAGCCCCAGACCCCAGCGCCCCAGCTGTGGCGTCGCCCTCGGCCTTGGGTTCCACCCGGCTCGGCTCAGCTCAGCTGTCTGCCTGCCCTGGGCCCCGGCTGCCACATGCTGGACCCCCATCCTGCCCCAGGATGGCGATACCCTGCTTTGGTGGGAGGGTGGTGGCCCAGCGTGGTGCCACCGGCATGGCTCCCATCTGCCCAGAGCTGCCTCAGACAGGGACAGTGGGTGCCGCAGGGCCAGCGCCCCAGCCCCACATGCAGCGTCGTCAGAAAAAGGATTGGGGCAAGCTCTGGTCTGCACCTGAAACCAGACTCCCCGAGCAGCGGCCTCTGCGCACCTGCCTGGCGTCTGTGTAGCGACCACCGCCCAGAGGGGTGCCTCCAGCTGGGCCGTGCCGCCCGGGCTCCCTCCCGCCTCCCCGGGCACCTCCTCACCCGCAAACAGGTGCGCCAGGCGCTTGCGGGAGGAGTCCCTGGAACGCAGCCTCTCGTCCTTTCCCGGGCGACCGACGGCAGCCCCTGCCCGCCGCAGCCGTGGGGGGGTCGGAGTCCTGCCCGTGTGGTCTGAGGGACCCTCAAGCACACTCATGGGACTTTCCTAGGCTGCCACACCGGGGGCTGAACTCACAGAAATGTATCCTCTCCGTCCCGGGGGCCGGAAGTCCGAGGTCAAGGTGTCCAGGCCCCGCCGCCCCTGGAGGCTCCGGGGACCCTTCCTAGCTTCTCCTTCCTCCACCTCGTGGTTGCTGGCGCAGCCTTTGCACCCCTCGGCTTACAGATCCCGCCCGTCTTTGCCCGGTGCTCTGGCTGTGTCCGTCTATCTCTGGGTCCAAACGCCCCTTTCTATGAGGACACCAGTCACCCCGGCGAGGGGTCGCCTTGACCTCGGCTCGACTCATTGCATCTGCAGCAGCCCTGTCTCCAAACGCGGCTGTACCCACGGCATCGGGGGTCAGGACTCCCGCATGAGACTTTTGGGGTGCCTGGTCCAGCCGCGCCCCGCCCCGTGGGGAAGCAGGACACGGGAGGAAGCCGGACGCCGTCGGGGACGAGCTCGGGCCCCTCCGAGCAGCGTGTTCGTCCACGCTCCCCTGGGAAGCCGGTGTTTAGGGCTCTCGGCGGAAGAGGAGACTTTCCAGTCCGGTCAGGCGGGTGGAGGCGACATTCTCAGCAGACGGCGCTGGCAGCAGCCCGCGTAGGTGAGAGACGGAAACACGGGACGCCTCCACCTGAGGCGGAAGGGGGCGGAAGTTTCCAGCGCTGCCCACACGTCTAGAGAAAACAGACGCTGGGCTCCGGTCTCGCCTACAGCAACGGCACCCGCCCAGGCCCCTTCCCCACCCCCCGCAAAACCCTTCCCATTTCTTTATATGGAAAGAAACTCAGAGTAGAGACGACAGGCTGCTTGCGTTACCCTCCTGCCGTTGGCGGCGGGTCCGTTCTAACCACGCGTGAGTGCCGTGTAGCGGTCGAGGTCCCTGGGACCAGGCGTGTTAAAATGTCCCTTCGCCTGCACTGCAGGGAGAGAAATCACACTTGCGAGGTGTCGGCCCAGCCAGGGGCGGGCGCACCTGCCTCCGCGGGGAGCAGAGAGGAGAGGACACAGCCGGCGGTCGGCCCAGACCTGTGCCTCGCAGCTGGCGTGAGCCTGGGCCGTGACCTGCGTTCACACGCACACAGCACGCCCCGCGCCTGGCGGCACCCCGAGCAGCTGCCTGTCCAGAGGGCAGAGGCCCAGCTGCCGGCTCCCAGTTAGGGCAGGGCAGGACTCTGGCCCCCGACCCACTGGCAGGGCAGAATGTGCCCATCCTCTCGGCTGGGGAGGTGGCAGGAGCAGCGGGGGCAACGCAGGGCTCCGGGACTCTGTGACCTCTGCTGTCACCACAAGCACACGACCTTGACCGCTGCACTGGGCCCCAGGGCAGGGGAGGATGGGGAGCCCAGGAAGTGTCAGCTCCAAACAGAATGACGAGGGAAGTCTCCGTGCGCCGAGGATGCTTGTTCCTGTGGCAACAAACGCAGAGCGAGGGGCTGCCCGGCCAGGCGGGCTCGGCGGCCCAGAGGACCCTCACTGCTCCCAGCGCTGGGATCTGCCGGGAAACTGCTGGATTCCAGCTGTCAAACCGCCCTGCTCCGTGAAGACTTCCATGACCCTCCCGGGGGCCGCAGACGACGTACAGAGACAGCCCATGCACGAATGTTTACCCCCCAGACGTCAGGGCAGGGAAGGATTAACCGCCCTGCGTCTGTCCTCTCAGCTGCAGCGTCCCTGACTGCTGAGAAATGTTCAAGTGGGATTTCTCGTCTTCAGGGTGACGATGGAAACCGCCTGGTCGGTACGTTGTGTTGGTTGGCTTTGTTATTACTATTTTGCTAAATCTGCCAGAATTCCCCTCTATACATCACACTGTCGTCGCAGCTCAAGTCCCGGGAAGGAACAGCAGAGGACTCTCTTTATGCAGTGGCTCCACCAGGGAAGAGAGAGCAGCGTGCCGCGAAAACAATACCGCGGGCTCTTTTTTGGAAGAGGAAGTAGATTTATTATCCTAAGTTTGAGAATGGCGCCAGCTCCTTGCGACACTCCCGGCCTGTGCTGATGGATGGGGGGTGGTCCCGGCAACACCCCCAGTTAAACCTGGACACGATCCCGCTCTGTGTCTAGACAACTAGTTTTGAAAAACAACTAAAAAATAGTATTTTTTGTAACCGCTTTCTCGCTGACAATGTTGTGAACAATAAATAGATTAAATTGTAACCAACATGCAGCTCATAGATTTTTCCAGAAGACCACAATGGAGCACTCTTTGTTAACCCACCAAATGTATTCTTTTTTCCTCGTAGCTTGGTAAATCTTTTTTTTTTTTTTTTTTTTTTTTTTGAGACAGAGTCTCACTTTATTGCCCAGGCTAGAGTGAGTGCTGTGGCGTCAGCCTAGCTCACAGCAACCTCAAACTCCTGGGCTCAGGCGATCCTCCTGCCTCAGCCTCCCGAGTAGCTGGGACTACAGGCATGCGCCACCATGCCCGGCTAATTTTTTCTATATATATTAGTTGGCCAATTAATTTCTTTCTATTTATAGTAGAGACAGGGTCTCGCTCTTGCTCAGGCTGGTTTCGAACTCCTGACCTCGAGCGATCCTCCCGCCTCCACCTCCCAGAATGCCAGGGTTACAGGCGTGAGCCGCCACTCCTGGCCTCGGTAAATCTTTCAGGATTATCTTTCCTTGCACGCCGCACCTAACAGTTTTATCTTCACTTTTCACCTGCAGTCCGCTCACTTCAAATAACACCCGTAACCATCTTAACAACGGCAGCAAAGTCCATCACGGTGGCTTAAATGACTTCCCAGTTGGGGACGCTGGGGGCCTTCTAGTTTGGTTTTTCCTTTCTGTAACAACAGATAACCCTGCGATGAATGTCTTTGTTCGTAGAGCCGTTGGCTCCTGCTTAATTCGTTTCTTAAGAATTCCCCAGAGCAGACATGTAGGTTCTTTACGGCTCTCGCTCTGCTGCATTAAGTTGCTCTCCCAGCAGAGGTAGCTTTGTTAACAAACTGCACAAGTCTCTGCTGCTTGGCTGATGCCGTGCGTGCCCCAGCCTGGGGGATCCCAAATGACTTGGGTGTGCCCGCCCCCACCATGCTCCACCTGAATGGGCATGTTCACTCATGTCCAAGCAGGTGAACGTCCAAGACGGTCCCCAGATCTGCCCGGCACCCCGCCCCCTGCGTACCCCACCGCCGGCCTTGTAGGGGCAGGCCCTCCATGGTCAGCCCCCGTGACCCTGCCGCGGCACGCCGCCCCATCAGCGGGTGGCTTTCCCCGCCGCATACACCTGGCTCCTTTTGTCCTGCTCTTGTGTGGGGCGTCCTGATGTCCAGGGATGAAGGGAAACAAAGACGTGAGGAAGATCTGTCTGCCAACATTATATGTAGCACAGACAGTTGGAAACATCCTGAAAGTCGAGCACTGGGGCTGGACTGATAACGGGGTGCTACAGCCACAATGTGGGGACCATGCCGTGGGGACCATGCAGACACTTCAGTTTCATCAGGAAACAGAGTTAGCTCTGTGCAGCAGCACAGAATGAGCTCGGGCACATCAGGTGACAAAAGCAAAGTGCAAGAGAGTAAATCTGTGCAATTCCACCTTCGTTTAAAAGTCCAGGCTGCTGTCCGTGCCCAGGAACATTCTGGAAGGGTAACACCAAACCGTTTGAAGTTATTTTCAGGGTGTGGGATTCGGGGAAAAGAAGCGGATAAAGTGACGACTTAGATACTTTCTACTGTCTCCATTCCTGTATTGTTTGGATTCCTTAGAACAAGAGCGTTTTACTGCGTCATTACCAAAAGCTTTTTCAGAAGCGTGTCAAAGGGTGAAGGGAGCCCTCGCCATCTGCTCTATGTGTTTTCCACCAGCCCGATGAGGTCAGAGGTCAGGCGGCGTCCACGCTGCCTGCTTGACTGATTCTCCCAGCACAAATAGGCCGCACTGGTCTGCGGGGTTCAGGGATGTGGTTTGGGGTTTGGGTTTTTTCTTAGATTTTGCTCTGAGGAGGGCCCCGCCGTGGGGTGCACAGGTGAACCCCCAGACTGAAGCTAATCTCTGCTTCCTCTCCGTAGGACCAACTGCCCCTGTAAGTACAGCTTTTTGGATAACAACAAGAAGTTGACACCTCGACGCGACGTCCCCACTTACCCCAAGGTAAGGTGACATTCCCGCCCCGCAGACACTCCGTGTGCACCGCTCCCCCCAGCCCCCACGCAGGCTCTGCCGCCAGAGCCCCGCTGTGGGCACCTTTGCAGAGACGGCCCCTCCCCCTCCCTGGGCTTTGGGAGGTGTGGGTTATTCTTAGGCACAGTGTTTTGTCCTCTTCGACATTTGTTTAGCAAAAGTGATCCCAGACCACACTTTAGTTTGCAAGGAGATACTAGCCCCTTGCTGCTGTCTGCGCTCAGGGCCCTGTGCCGACGTGGTAAGTGGCCTTTGCACTCAAACGTCACTTTAACGTTTAGCTGAATTTTTAAAGATCCGTTTCTTGGGCTCTCCTGTCCCTGAGCAACACGTAGTCGTGATGGAAAGTTTCACTCTTTTGCACAGAAGCTTTCTCAGCTACAAGAGAAGCCGGGCCCCGGGAGAGTAGCCAGGCCCTGTTTTTCCAGTAACTACAAGCGAAGGGTCTGGTGGCGCCGGTCACCGTCTCACCAACGCTTGCAGCCCCTGAGCAGTGAGACCCCAGCCGCCCTGGTCTTTAACACGCCCTTGTGCCGAGACGCGGACGCTGGGCTCCACGGCAGAGGCGGCCGGGGCTGTGCACCAGGTGTGCCCCGTGCCCTGCCCCCGCCCGCGCTCCAGCGCCGGCTACCAGCCTCCGCATCCGCTTCGGTGCCCACTCCTCGGTGAGGCCCCCACTCGGTTCCGAACGGCGATGAATAATGTCTGAGGCTTTGGAACGGAGACTGGCGCCTCTTTCCATAGGAAAAGGGGACCCACGCCTCTCACGGTCCCACGCCAGGGAAGCGCACGCACAGCGTGGATCTAAAATAAAACGCGCCGGTGCTCACATCAGTGCTTTTTTAAAAAACAAACAAAAAAGAGAGAAGACCGAGGAGAAGACCGTGTGTGACAGGAAAACAGTGTCCCTGTCTGACGTCTCAGACCGCAGCCCTCTGTTCCCTGCGACAGTTCACCCCACGCTGGCACTCCAAACTCGGGCACCAGCCCACAGCAAGTGTGCTGTCCCTAAGCGGCTGGGACCAGGGACATCCCTGACAAGAGAGACTCAGAACAGCTCCTTAGCCGGTGTTAGAATGTAGGCCAGTGAATTTTTCTCCCCTTGACTTCACTTTACTGTATTTTTATTGTCAGGCTTGTCGAGGCTTGATTTACATGCAGTGAGGTTCTTTAGGCCCAGAGCACTGTGAGCTTGAGAGACTCACTTAGTCATGGGACCTCCACCACGATCACGATACAGAACGTCCCCATCCCCCCAGCGCTCCCTCCTCCCCCTGCCCCTGCCCCTGGCAACCACGGGTGGGGTTTCTGTCCCCTGAGCCTGCCCAGCCACGGGTGGGGTTTCTGTCCCCTGCCCCTGCCCAGCCACAGGTGGGATTTCTGTCCCCTGCTCCTGCCCAGCCACAGGTGGGATTTCTGTCCCCTGCCCCTGCCCAGCCATAGGTGGGATTTCTGTCTCCTGCCCCTGCCCAGCCACAGATGGGATTTCTGTCCCCTGCCCCTGCCCAGCCATAGGTGGGATTTCTGTCTCCTGCCCCTGCCCAGCCATAGGTGGGATTTCTGTCCCCTGAGTCTGCCCAGCCACGGGCGGGGTTTCCCTCCCCGAGCCTGCCCTTTCCCGAAGGCAGCCTGAGTCTGTGCACAGGCGTCTTGGAAAGGAAACAGGAGCAGGAGGAGAAGTGTCTACCGCACACGTCCAGGGTCACAGCCTCTGTGTCCACACGGGGGTCCTCGGTGCCCGGCTAACACTGATCTCCTGTCCTTCCAGTACCTGCTCTCCCCCGAGACCATCGAGGCCCTGCGGAAGCCGACCTTCGACGTCTGGCTCTGGGAGCCCAACGAGGTACGTGCGGGCGTCTCGTGCATCAGCGCCCTGGGAGATGGCAGCTCGGGGTCGTGGAGCCCTGCTGGGGACCATCCCACTGCCCCTCCTGCCCTGTACCCAATGCTCCAGTTTTAGTCCGAGCTGACATTTTATAGGGGGGCCCAGGAGACAGACCCCAAGGCGGGGACTCTGCACAGAGAGGAGCCAGCTGGACGGTGTGTGTGGCCTCCACCTGGCGCTGAGCTCCCAGGGGCCGTCGGGGACTCTGCACGCCCTGCCAGGCATGTGCCCACGGCGGAGCTGCACGCTGGAGGCAGAGCCCCCTGCCCCTTGCAGATATTCCCTGAAAAAGGGGCTCCCACGGGGGCGCTGTGCTGAGAGGGAGCTGTCAGCAGGGCACAGGAGCCGGGTGGCACCCGGGCCAGTGGGAACGTGGCTTTCGGGCGACTGTGAGCCACCTTCACAGCAAGGTCTTTCTTAACATTTGCCCATTTGCTGAGAAACACAAACATGGAAAGTTTTTGGTTTAGTCTCATTAGCCATAATCAGACCGCTCTCTCTCTGCACCCCAAGAAAAGAAGACGTTCCCTCATCGCGGACATTGGGCCAAGCTATATGTAACCCACTGAAATCTAAGGGCACTTTCCAGCAGCACAGAAATGCAGAACCCCCCCCCCCCCGGCCCACGCGAGCGGCAGCCACGTGCCCACAAAGGGCGGGGCTGGGCTCTTGCACCTTAGCGTACGCCGTGCCCAGTGGCTGGTGCCTGGGGCACTGGAATCTCCTAAGTGGCCCGATTTCCAGATCACAGCCCCCCAGCACAAGGACAAACTCGGCAGCACTGGCCAGAAAAGGAAAAGCGGAGATCCGGCCTCCACTCCCGGCCGCGGGGTCAGGGCAGCCTGCTCAGAACTCCACGCAGGTGGGCGGCTCCCCGGCTCTGGGGGTGCAGGACGGTGCGAGACTGCGGGAGAAGGGGCCTCACGTCCTGGCTGGGTCATCGCGTGATCGGAAAGGGCCCGCACCGGGGAGGCGCACGGAGCTGGGGGGACTGGGAAGGGAAGCACTGAGCCGCCCCGCTCGGGAGCTGGGCCGGGCTGGGCAAGCGCAGGGCAAGCCGGACTCCGCGGGATGCCGAGGATGCGGGACCCCTGTGCCCGGCCGGTGGGCAAGCACCCCCTCCGGACCATCACGCGGGTTACTCACAGTGACCCCAAGGTCACTGTGACTTCAGCCTGCCAGCAGGAAGAGCAAAGCCAGAGGCCACTGATGGCCAAACACGTGTGTCGGCACCTGCTGTCGTTTCTGCCGCCTGCCCCAGGGAACCCGTTGGGGCCCAGGGCAACCGCGGCCGGGAGGCGGAGGCTGCCCCACGAGGTTGCAGGGTCTGTGCATCCGTCGTAGAAAGGCCACCTCTTTGTCCTCAACTCCTGGAGTGCATTGACAGCCACCGTCAGGGCTGGCAGGCGGGCCAGGCGGCCGGCTCCCTGCAGCCAGACTTGGCCCCTGCGGCCCACGGCCTCTGCCCCGCAGGCTAAAGGGCACCCCGGAGACTGCCGAGGGTTCCGGAGCTCCAGGGAAGTGTCCAGCTGCCTGCGGTGGTGAACCAGAGGTGCCCAAAGACCAGAGCCTCAGCCTCAGGCAGACCTGCGGGTGCCAGGAATCTGGGAGTGTGAGCGGCAAAAGGGAACTGAAGGGACACACCTGAGAACTTCAGCACCCTGCCCGCCGCGAAAAACTGCAGCCAGCACCCAGAGAACACCAGGGCCCCCGTCCGCCGGTGATCACCCCCTCCCTGCCAGTGGGGCCATGCTGCCCTTCACCCATTGCCCGGGCCCGGCTTCCCGCCCGGAGCAAAGCAGGCTGAGGACATGACTTCGCGCTGCCACGTCCCGCTGCTCTGCTGGGGCCTCCTCCCAGGGCTGTGCTACCAAGCGCGGAGCTTGAAGGCTGCAGGAGCCTCCACGGCTCTCCTCGTCCCCCACACTCAGGATCACGCGGCCCACGCGGCCCAGGACCTGCTGCCGTGTCCAGCAGCTGCCCGCTCACTCGCTCGCCTGCCCGGGGCTCAGGGCTGCAAACGCCGAGACAGGCACATCCGTCACTCTGGCTCTGAAGCCGCCACAGAAGTGGCACCAGATGGCTCCGTCTGCCGACCGCCCTCGCCTGTGACTCTGATTTCACGGCAAACGTGTCCGCTCTTCGGGGCTGCCTCGAGCAGCGTCTGGGCTGGCGGGGCAGA
Organism: Mirza zaza; assembly: GCA_008750895.1. NCBI lineage: Eukaryota > Metazoa > Chordata > Mammalia > Primates > Cheirogaleidae > Mirza > Mirza zaza. The sequence goes on along the minus strand of VSMD01109568.1, from coordinate 86,029 downwards.
GCGCGGGGGGGCGCGGGGGTTTCCGGGCTGCTGCCCCTCTGGTCCGACACTGAGGACATGGGGAGGACCAGCCTGGGAGCCGGCCTCCCGTCCTCACGCCGGCCCGATGCCGCGCCTCTCAGAAGGGGCATCTTCAAAGCCACCGTCTCCAAAACCTGGAGCCCTGCACGTGATTTAACCCATGCCTGTACCGCCTCCCCAGGGAAGCGTGTGGTCAGCGTGCATCAAGCATGTTCCACGTGTGGCCCCCCCACATGTGCCCTGGGGTGGTCTCTAGCTTTCCAGCCGGATTCCTTGTGATGCCACTGGATTCTCTGCTCCGTTCAGGGCCATCCGTGGACGCTGGGGTTATAGGATGAGGGTTAGGAAACATTGTGTGACTTGCAGTGGGTCTAGGTCTCATATCTGGCATAACAAGGAAAAGAGGAATTTTGGTGGCATGCTCTGTCCTGGCTTGCTTAGGCTGCCATAACAAAGTTATGGGGTCCTGTAAACAACAGAAGTTTGTTTCTCGAGTTCTAGAGGCTGGAAGTCCAGGATCGAGGTGCTGCCAGGGCTGGTTGCCTTTGGCTTTGGCTTTGGCTTCGGCTTTGGCTTCTCCCGGGGTGCTTAGGTGACCTTTCCTTTCTGCACGTGCACACCTGCTATCTCCTCTTCTTACAAAGACACCAGTTCCGTCGGACTAAGGCCCCACCTTATGACCTCATTTGACCTTAATTACCTCCTTAAATGCCCTTTCTCCAAACACAAGCACATTTGGGTTAAGGCTTCAATATATTGATTTTGGGGGGCACAATTCAGTCCATAACACGCCCTTCTGGGAAGAGAAGTTCCTGCGGTGAGCAGAGGCAGGTGGAAGCTAGGCCAGGCTCCAGCAGGTCAGCCCCGCGCCCTCTGCAGGCGGGTGGTTGGTGGAGGGTCCTGGGTGTGTGTGGCCCCGGCCAGAGGATGCCTCCTAGGGGTGTCTGACCCGTCCCCATTTTGCAGACCTTCCGTCTCGCTAGGCTCTGCAGCTGAGACCTGCTTTTCCCAGACGGCCAGGCCCACTTTTGTCAAACTCCTGTTTTTAAAAATCGTTTCATCTTTTCCTGCCGAACTTAATTAGCTCCAAAGCACTGAGCTGCATTTAAATAGATCTCAACAACCACAATAAATCCTCTTTGGGACTAAGAACAAAATCTATTTCAACCTGAGCAGGGGTGTCTGTAGAAGACAGAGTTCAATGAAATAAGGTTTGGGAGGGGCAGCCCACCCAGGGCAGAGACCGTCTGGACACCACGATTGAGGCGTTAGAAAGTGTCTCTGTTCCCAAATGGGGCCGCAGAGGAGCCTAATTCAGCATTTTTTGGATGTGAATCATCAAAGCTCCTACAATCCCAGCCTCAGTCAAGTAAAGGACTTTACTCTGCGTGAAGGCGCCCAGTTCAAACTGTGGCAGTGATCCACTGAGATTGTTTTCCACGTGTAGGAATAGTAAAATCCTTTCCGGGAGGTCACTGAGAGTGGGGGCACCCCCACCCCCTCGCTGTCCCTCACTGCATGGAATTCTCGTGACTTCCAAACCTGCCCGTCTGCCCCCAGGAGACCCCAGACACTCTCCAGCCACCCCCACCTGGGTGTCTTGGCAGCGCCGCGCAGAGGCCTGTCCGCCCACACCCGGCCGGGCCGGCTCCGGGGGCCTGTGGGGGGGTGTCTCACCCAGCCTGTGCCCGCAGATGCTGAGCTGCCTGGAGCACATGTTCCACGACCTCGGCCTGGCCCGGGACTTCAGCATCAACCCCATCACGCTCAAGCGGTGGCTGGTGAGTGCAGGCCCGCCCGGCCTCCTCGGGCACCTGGTGTCACCCCGTCACGCGGGGACGGATCATCTGGGCGCTGTCCTGACGAGGGCAGTGGTGGCAGCGTGTCCTCGCAGTTCTGGGAGGACACCGAGCCACTCTCTGCCCGTCCTCGCACCACAGCGCTCTTCTCCCCCCGCCCCTGCTCGGACAAGCGAGGAGTAAGGGTGTTATTAGGTGAAGCGACACATGCCCCAGCAGCAGCCGTGGGAGCGTGTGCGTGGGAGTGTATGTATGAGTGTGTGTGAGCGTGTGTGCATGTGAGCGTTGTGCATGTGAGAGTGTGTGCATGTGAGCATGTGTGCATGTGAGCATGTGCATGTGAGCGTGTGCATGTGAGCGTGTACATGTGAGAGTGTGTGCATGTGAGCGTTGTGCATGTGAGCGTTGTGCATGTGAGCGTGTGTGCATGTGAGCGTGTGTGCATGTGAGCGTTGTGCATGTGAGCAGTGTGCATGTGAGCGTGTGTGCATGTGAGCGTGTGTGCATGTGAGCGTGTGTGCATGTGAGCGGTGTGCATGTGAGCGTGTGTGCATGTGAGCGGTGTGCATGTGAGCGTGTGTGCATGTGAGCGGTGTGCATGTGAGCGTGTGTGCATGTGAGCGTGTGTGCATGTGAGCGTTGTGCATGTGAGCGTTGTGCATGTGAGCGTGTGCATGTGAGCATTGCGAGTATGTGTGCGTGGGAGCGTTGTGCATGTGAGCATTGTGCATGTGAGCGTGTGCATGTGAGTGTGCATGTGAGCATTGTGCATGTATGTGTGCCTGGGAGCGTGTGGGGTGTGAGCGTGTGTGGAGTGTGTGTGTGCATATGAGCATGTGAGTGTGTGTTTAGCAACAGAGTTTTAAAAAAATAAAGCACTGCTGGGGACCGAATATGAAAAGCCTCTGGAGGCTTCACGCTGCCCAGGGGCCCCGAGCCCCTTCAGGGGTCCCCCTGCCCCACGCCCTAGCTTCGTGCCCCAGTGTGGCTTGTCAGACACCTCCGGGGACACCCCGGTCCCCGACCCCGGGTGAAACCCCAGTGGGAGCTGCACCCCCACACCTGCCCCTGGAGCTGTGGGCGCCCTCAGCTCCCGGCCGCCCGTCCAGACCTGGTGAACTCGGGGCGCACCAGGGTTTGGCGGGAGCACCCGAAGCCGTCAGCGGCCCCCGGGCAGCGTGGGGAGCAGGTGTGCAGCCCTCGCCTCTCCCACAGCTCTGTGTGCACGACAACTACAGGAACAACCCGTTCCACAACTTCCGGCACTGCTTCTGCGTGGCGCAGATGATGTACAGCATGGTCTGGCTCTGCCGCCTCCAGGTGGGCCCTGCCGCCCTCGCCCACTCCGCTCTTGGGGCGGGGCGGCTTCCAGCCAGTGGCGGCGTCTGTCCCCCCAAAAAAGAGCGACGGGCGGGGCCCAGCTGCTGCTCCCCGTCCTGGGAACACCCCATGCGTTGCCATCTGCTGCCCGGGGGGGTGGGGCCACTCCCGGGATGACGTGAGGAGTGTTCCCACCTGCTCTCCCACCCTGCGGCGCCGCGGGCCCTTCCCACCTGGCCGGGAGGCTCCGGGAACCGGAGGGGCTTCGTCCCACCCGCATCACTCGTCTCCCCCTGACTCCAGCCCCTCCCCACCCCATCCCACCTTTGGAGGGAAGAGGGCAAAACCCGTATTTCCGATCCAGGAGAAGTTTTCCCAGATGGACATCTTGATCCTGATGACGGCAGCCATTTGCCACGACCTGGACCACCCAGGCTACAACAACACGTACGTGCGCGGTCGTCTCTGTCTCTGTTTTCTCCTAAAACCCGCCCCGGCCATCAGGGGAGAGCCCGCCAGCCCCGGACCAGTCTGCAGATGAGCTGTCGATAAAGGGCTCCCAGCCCCTAGCTCTGCCTCCGTGGGACCCGGCTCCCGCTGGCTTGGGGACTTTGTCCAGGGCCTTGGGCCTCCCTGAGCAGGAACCTTCCGGGCAGTTAAACGCCAGGGCCACAACACCAGGGAGCTCCCGGCTCCGTGTTCAGCACGTGCACCGCAGAGCCAGGGAATGGGGCCACCCCCCAGCGATGGCTCTACAGCACCGGGACCCAGAGCACGCTGCTCCTGGGCAGCCTCCCGGCCTGCCGCCAGCAGGGCCGAGGCAGCGGCAGGGCCAGAGTGGGGAGAGGAAGGAGCTGCAGAGAAACGGGGGCGGGGGCCCATCCTAGGAGTGGGGGGTCAGGAGAACAGGCCAACAGGCCAAGCTCTGTGCAGTGTCGCTCTGCGACTGCCTCTGTCCACACAGCTGCAGGTCCCGCCCATGTGCACGGGTTTGGGTTCTCACTGATGCATCCGTCCTTTCTGTGGATTTGCATGTGTTTGTGGGGTGACGTCAAACATCCCTGAGAGCCCTGCCACTGAGGCCAGCGTGGATTCCAAGGTGTGGCCGTGCACAGAGACCTCGCCCACAGCCTCTGACGTGAAAGTGCAGCCTGGTTCTTCCCCCCGGTGCCCGTCTTTGGCACACATTAAAAATGGGACAGCTTTTTGCGAGAGGCTCAGGGCATGATGCCTCAGGGCACCGTCCCAGGGAGAACCCTGGGTTCCCCGCTGGTGTCTGTCTGGTAGGGCTACACACACTTGGGGACCTCTGGTTACCTGGGCGGCAGAGGCCACGCACAGTTCCTCCCAGCCTCCCCGCCATGCAGGTGCCTAGGGAGGGCGCCTGAGCCTGCCCTTGCTCCCCCGGCCCCCCAGGTACCAGATCAACGCCCGCACAGAGCTGGCGGTCCGCTACAACGACATCTCGCCCCTGGAGAACCACCACTGCGCCGTGGCCTTCCAGATCCTCGCCCAGCCGGAGTGCAACATCTTCTCCAACGTGCCGCCGGACGGGTTCAAGCAGATCAGACAGGTGCGCCAACTGGGGTCGGGGACATTCGCGGTGGGGGCAGAGCAGGAGCCCTCTCTCAAGTGGCTGGGGGCTGCCACAAGCTCCTGGCACAGCAGAGCCCACCAGGGCCCTGGGGGACACGCCCTCCTTCCCCACCTCCTTCAGGGCCCAGAGTGGAGCCCCGAGAGGAGGGCAGTGTTGCCACGCACGCGTGGCCGTCCACCGACCTGCACATCCCAGCCGCCGTCTCATTCCACCTTCACCCCTCCCTGCAAGATAAGTCCTTTGTCCACTTTTCAGCCAGGAAGCTGAGGCTCAGAGAGGTTGGCTGGGTCACCTGCCTGGACAGACAGGTCTGCTGCATCCGGCCTGGTAGAGCTGGCCACTGCCCCGTAACCCCTAGCTGCTATCACCTGCCACCCACAGCCCCGTCAGCCCTCAGATAAGGGACCTTTCCAATTCTTAGGGCACAGTGGGAGGAGGATGAGAGGGCACCTGCACAAGAGGAAGACTACCCAACCCCCCAGAAATAACACCCCCTTCCTCACGGGGCATCCCCACGGAATCCTAACTCCGTGCCCCACCCCCCAACGTTGACAGGGAGGAGAGGCCTTGGAGTGAGCTCTGGGAGAAGTGTAGTGGGTTGCCCTGTAGCCACCACTGCCCCCCAAAAATGATACATCCACCTCCTGCGAGCGTAATCTTATTTGGAGAAAAGGGTCCTTCCATCTGTGCTTAAGATCTCTGGAAAAGAGCAGCACAGACTTCCCGGGTGGGCCCTAAGTCCAGTGGCAAGTATCCTTCTAAGACACAGAAGAGAAGACACGGGCACAGAGGCAAAGGCCCTGTGACAAGAGACGCAGAGATTGGAGCGATTCAGCCACAAGCCAAGAAACACCTGTGGCCACCAGGAGCAGGAGTAGATGAGGAAGGATCCACCCTCCTCTAGAACCTTTGCCAGCACCTTGCCCTTGGACTGCTGGCCTCCAGAACTGTCATAGGCCGGATCCCTGCTGCTTTGAGCCCCAGTCTGGTCCTTTGTGGCAGCCCCAGGAAGCCCACACACGGAACCGCCTTCTGCCACGCCACGGGTGCAGACCGCGCCCGTTCCGGGTCCACACGGCCTTCCTTCCAGGCGCAACTGATAGACTTTAGAATCCAGTGCTGGGAAGACACTCCTCTCCCCCCGGAGAGCTGATAAGCTTCACTTTATCAGAGAGCAACAGCCCCATAAACCATTGTCCCCTGACATGTCTAGGCGCCCAGGAAGTTCGAAGCTGAGCGTAGTGCTTGCTACGGTCATTATTGAATCACCGGTTCCTGGGACAGCTGTCTCCTCTTTATCTGTAGGCTCTCTGGCCTCCTCCACGTTCATGCACCCCTGTCCACATGTGCCACGTGTGGTTAGGATAAGCCATCGCAGATCTTCCTCTGCAGCAAGTAAAGGGCAAAGGCGAAGACAGAATGGCACAGTTGCCACCGCCACCCTGGCCGCTGCCCAGTGGGAGCCCCTCTGACAACAGGACGTGGAGAACCCAAGCAAGTGAACACCCCCTTAGTGCAGGACTCACCCCAGCGCAGGGTGTCAGAAGAGCATCCCAAAAAAGAAGGGGGGCTCCCAATCCGAGGAGTGGCCACTACAGACAGCACTGCCGTGGGGACTCAAGGTTGTCCTGCTGCAAATGCTTTCCCGACTTTGAACAAAGACTTTCTTCTAGGGGCAAAATCAGTTGTCCCAATTTTTAAAAATATTTTTGTCATTGAAGATTTGAGGTATAACTGGAAATTCACTAAAAATATAATTAAATCTTTACAGAAAAATTGCCTAGTTCAAAATGCAAGCAGTGCCCCTCCCCCTTAAAATATACATTTGGGTTTACCTGTATTGATTGATTTGGGTTTTGTATTTGATGCTTGTGGTTTTATTTTCTTGGAAAAGTAGAACACCGTACTCTAGCTCAGAGATGTGTTCTGTAAATGTTTGTGGGATGAGTGGATGATGGATAGGTGGGTGGATAGATGAATGGATGGATGCATGGACAAGTAGAAGAATGGATGGGTGGATGGATGGATGGATGGACAAGTGGATGAATGGATGGGTGGATGGATGGATGGATGGATGGATGGATGGATGGACAAGTGGAAGGATGGATGGATGGACAAGTGGATGGGTGGATGTGTGGATGGTTGGATGGATGGATGGTTGGGTGTGTGGATGGTTGGATGGATGGATGCATGGACAAGTAGATGGATACTCGATGGATACATGCAGAGTTGGCATGAGGCTAAATGAAACGACCTGTTGGGGGCTCAGCACACTGTAGCCACCTGTGGAATAATTGCTGAGATCGCGCCCTGTGTTAACACTTTATCCTCTCCCTACGCAGGGAATGATCACATTAATCTTGGCCACCGACATGGCAAGGCATGCAGAAATCATGGATTCTTTCAAAGAAAAAATGGAGAATTTTGACTACAGCAACGAGGAGCACCTGACCCTGGTACGTAGGCTGCTCTGCCTCCCTCGGGGCCGGCTGGCTGGGAGTCCCACCACCCAGCTCCAGTGCAAACCAGCAAGCCAAGATCCTCAGCCCTGCCTTGGAGCCAGGTGTCTGGGGACCTGGTTTTCAAGGTCAAGGCCTTCACTAGGAGAGCCTGAGCGGGGCCTTGCCTCCTGGGGAGCTCTCCTTTGAGGCTAGGGCAGCACTCTCCGTTCCTCCATCTCTTTTTGACTCGAAGAACACACGAAGCCGACTCTGGCTCCTGGCCCTGGCACCAAACACAGGGCCGCTCTGTGAGGACGGCTCGAGCCAGCCGGACCCCGCACTGCCCAATTCGGTGCCCCCCACCCCGGCGTCCCCTACAGCCAGGGCGGGGCCTCCCAAGGAGAAGGGTGTGCTGAGTCCACCAGTGTCTGCCCACTGCAAAGAAACGCGCACGAGAACGCCCGGCCCGGCCTCCAAGGAGAAAGCGCATCTCGCAGGGTCCGGCCTGAGCAGCACATGCACCTGCTGGCCTCCCTGTCCCAAAGTCCGTCCATCCTGCCACTTTCCTCAGCCAGAGAGGCTGCTTGACAGGGACACTCCTGGCAGAGCAGGCTAAACGTCCCGCCACCCAGGCCCAGCAGGTCCAGTCTTTGGGGACCACGTCCCTGGGGGGGCAGAAGGGCAGCTGACTCCCAAAGTCTGCAAGAGAGGAGAGGCGCTCTGGGGGTTCCGGGACTGGGCAGGGGACCAACGCACCCCCACGCCCGGCCTGCCACAGCCCCTTCTCTGAGAGGGAGCCAGGGACAGAGGCGGTCGGGGTGGCCCCCGGCAAGCAGTGTGTCCTCGTCCTGACAGTCCAGTGGAGCGCAGAGGCCACACCTTGTCCTCAGAGGTGTGGGAAGGGCTGGAGGGGCTATGACGGAGGGTCCGGAGATGGCCATGGTGTCACCGGGGGTCCGTCCTCACTCCGGGATGCCAGGAGAGGCCAGGGAAGAGGTGGGGCCCAGGGCGGGTGCCAGGTGCGAGGTGGTCGGTCTGGCAGTGCACCAAACCGGAAGCCACCGCACTCGCCCAGGCAGACGCCGCCGCCTCCCAGGGTTCTGTCTCGTCCCACAGAACGGGCCCTGGGCCAGGGTCCAGCGGCAGGAGGCACAGACCGGGCTCACCGTGCCGCGGGGAGCCCGGACGGAGGCATGTGCCTCTGTGGACACGAGGGCGGCTGGCAGGGCAGTCCTGAGTGACAGGAGGTCTCCAAGGGGGGGAGCGGGGGCAGGATGGGGTGTGCGTGGGAGTGCGGCCGGTGGAACCTAGGGCCTTAGCCCCCCGAGACTGCGATGCACCTGGTCTGGGGGGGCAGCTCCCCCAGCCCACCCGGCGAAGGCTGTAACTGCCTCTGGTCCACGCCGGCCTCCTCCCCCGGAGGAGACAAAGGCCTGGGTGGCCGCCCGGGCCCAGCAAGGAAGGGCGGTGAGGGGACGGGTAACGGGGCGGCTGGTCCTCTGAGGTCCTGCTGAGGCTGGTGGCGTGGATCTGCTGTGCCTCGTGCAGACGCCGAGCTGAACTGAGCTGTCCCTCGCCAAATCACATTCCCCAAACCAACAGGCAGATTCGGGGCCCCGGGCTCAAGGCCACGTGCCTCACAGAGCCTGAGCAGCCGCCAGCACTCTGCTCTGGAAGGCCGGCGATTCCAGGTGACAGTCATTTGTGCCTGGCACAAGGCAGGGCTGAGGGACACCAGCCCCAGAGGCGGGTCCTGGCTGGTTCAGGTGGAAACGCCTTGGCCGGATCCTCCGGCCTCACCTGTCTGCCGCTCACGTGCCCACCGTGTGCCCCATCCTCAGGCTTGGCAGGAGCCTGGTCTCCTCCGCCTGCTCGGGACTCGAGAAACGCCCCCATCTGGGAGGAGCACTGGGTAGGGTTCGCTGGGCACGGGGCGGGGCCTGGGGACGCTGTCTGGGCTGGGACACCAGGAGAGCTGGAGCAAGGGGACCCGAGGGGGACCTGGAAGGTCCATGTGCATTGGAGGGAGAGAGCACGTCCTGCCTCAGTTACCCTCAGCCCAGCCCCTGGCCCCCTGTGACAGCCGGTCCAGACCTGACGGGCAGTGGGAGTTTGTCCCGCCCTCCTGTGCCTAAATGCCAGTCTCTTTTTCCAGCTGAAGATGATTTTGATAAAATGCTGCGACATCTCTAATGAGGTCCGGCCCATGGAAGTCGCGGAGCCGTGGGTGGACTGTTTATTGGAAGAGTATTTTATGCAGGTAAGAGTCTTGCGAAGGGCCAGGAGTGGTGGCTCACGCCTGTCATCCTAGCACTCTGGGAGGCCGAAGTGGGAGGATCGCTCAAGGTCGGGAGTTTGAAACCAGCCTGAGCAAGAGTGAGACCCCGTCTCTACTAAAAATAGAAAGAAATTAGCTGGACGACTAAAATATACATAGAAAACATTAGTCGGGCATGGTGGCACATGCCTGTAGTCCCAGCTACTCGGGAGGCTGAGGCAACAGGATTGCTTGAGCCCAGGAGTTTGAGGTTGCTGTGAGCTAGGCTGACGCCACAGCACTCTAGCCCGGGCAGCAGAGTGAGACTCTGTCTCAAAAAAAATAAATAAATAAGGAGTCTTGCAAGTCAGTCAAACCCGTGATCACCCACACCTTAGCCCCGTTTAGCGAGGCCCGTGTTTGGAGGAGGGCGGGGGGCAAACCTGCTCGCTCCCGCCCGGCGGCGTCACCAGCTTCCAGAAAGCCTTTGCTGCGGGCGCACGTCCCAAACGAAATAGGTGGTAATTTGAGACCCGAAAGGCAGTGACAGCCCAGAACAGCGAATGTTGCAAGGTTGCCACCTGTCACCACTAAGCGAGCCACGTTCGGGGATGGACTCGTCAGCACATGGCCTGGAAGTCAAGAAGCAAGACCGGGGGCGGGAGGCGGCGCGGGTGGTGGCCCCGAGGCTGGCTCTCCCCGTCCTTGCCGACACACCGTGGCGCGGCGTGGTTGGCTGCCGGCGAATCAGCTCGCTTGGCCCTTCCCTAAGAAGAGCGAGCGCACCGCAGCCCACACTCCGTGGGATCTCCGTCCCTAACGTCGCCGCCTGCCGCGCTCCCCGCAGAGCGACCGCGAGAAGTCGGAGGGCCTCCCGGTGGCCCCGTTCATGGACCGGGACAAAGTGACCAAAGCGACGGCCCAGATCGGGTTCATCAAGTTTGTCCTGATCCCCATGTTCGAGACGGTGACCAAGGTGAGTAGCTGTCGCCGCACGCCAAGGCCCGACCCCGAGAAACACACACAGGTGTGTGCTCATACACGCGCACACGCACAGCACACGCATGTGCACGCGCACACACGGGCCCTGAGATGCCTCCTCGCCCTGCTCTCACGGTAGCTGCTCTCCAGGCCATTTCCCCGGCTCCCTGCAGCCCAACCGCACCCCAGCCGCCTCGCTGGGCCATCTGGGCTCCTCCCCCTCTCCCGCTGGCCTCCTGGCCTCCCTCTGCGTCCCACCGTCAGGCCGTGTTGTCACCCCTCGAGGAACCAGCCAGGACCAGTGACCTCAGGTTGCTCAACCCAGAGCCCAGGTCCCTGCCTTCCCCCACCCCGGAGGTGGCCCTGTCTGCCCACGGTGCCATCCCGTCCAGCTCCCTGCAGGGCCCCGGGGCTGCCTGTGGCCGCTTGCCAAGGCCCCCACCTCAACCCCGGAACACGTCTAAAACTCAGCCTCTCGCCCCCGAATCTCCCCACCCAGCACGACTGGGACCCAGGCTGCGGCAGGGGGTGCTCAGAGCTGCACCCCCTCCCTTCTCCGGACCCCCTCCTTTCCCCGGACCCCCATCCCCGCTGCCTCTGCAGGCTGCTCTTCCCTGCACCTTCGTAAGAACTTCTGAACCCGTCCCCGGCCCTCGTCTCCCGGGGCTGGGAGCCCAGAGGCAGGCCCACTCCCGGGGCAGCGGGGCTGGACACAGATCGTGAGCTGGAGCTGGGGACGGTGGCTGGCACAAGGGTCCCCGGGAGGCAGGACTGGCCAGTGCCTCCGCACCCCAGCCACCTGGATTTCTCCAGAGGCCCCAACCCGGGAGGCCACCAAAAGTGCCACGGGGAGGGTGTGCCTGTCCTGTGGGCTCCGCTGCACACAGAACACCTGACGCCTGCTTTTCCCGGGCGTCCGGTCGCCCTCGGGCCGCCGTCTGAGCGAGCGGTCTGTGTCCCGCAGCTCTTCCCCGCGGTCGAGGAGCTCATGCTGCGGCCGCTGTGGGAGTCCCGGGACCGCTACGAGGAGCTGAAGCGGGTTGACGACGCCATGAAAGAGGTCAGACGGGGGTCGCAGGGCAGTCCTCCTCCTCCAGGCAGGCCGCCGGACCCCTCCTCCAGACGCTGGGTGTTCCCCGCAGGGCTGCGCTGACCCCGAGGCCGGGAGCACTTCTGCTCCACCAAAAGCCGGCCCGGTAAAACCCGGGAACGCGTGCGCTCCCAGAAACCCCATTTGTGCTCCGCGCACCTTCAGGGGGGTTTGCTCATACCCCACACGCACCCAGACGTGCTCGGGTCTCTGCGAGGCCATGAGGGCCCCTCCCAGCAGGGCCGCCCCTCCCCCGGGGCCAGGGCTGACGTGCTCAGAGGAGGACATGGCGTGGGAGGGGACGCTGCCCTCGGCACGGGGACAAAGCGACCACCCATGTCCCAGCTCCCGGGCACCTCTCGGGGGTCAGGGAGGCCGGGCCTGGCTGCGGGCTGCCGTGGGGTGGACGCCGCCCTTCGAGAGAGGCTCAGGTGTGCAGGTCAGAGCAGGGGAGGCCGCCGCCTGCCGTCCAGCTGTCCCCGAGTGCCCCGGCCCACCCTCCTGCCCGCCTCTCCCCAGGGGCCGACGCGGCTAGAACAGCGTCCCCAGCCGCCCACACCTTGTCCCGAGCCGGCCTCTCTGTGCCTTGACCCCTGCCAGGCCCCCTTCAGGCAGGCCGTCCCCAGCCGGGGCCCCCACAAGGGCCTCGGGTGACGGGGAAGGTGGAGAGGGGCCGTCCCCGCAGAGCCCTGTGGTGCGTCTGGGCGCAGGGGGGCCACAGGCAGAAACCGCTGCCGCTGGAGAAGCCGCCGCCGTCGCTCCCAGGTCCCGGCACTGACTGGCCTTCTCCGCGCTCTGTCTAGCTACAGAAACAGACGGAGAGCCTGACGTCCGCGGGCCCCGAGACGTCCAGAGAGAAAAGCAGAGATGTGAGCAGAGGCGAAGGTAAGGCCGTGCTGAGCTGTCCCGCTGCGCACGGCAGTTCAGACCAAGGCGGGAGGGCCGCGAATCCCAGAAGGAAGGACAGGAGCAGAGGCGGGAACGGAGGGAGGGAGGGGAGAACATCTGAATTCCGCGATTCTTTGAACAAGCGAAACTTTTACCCCTCGCACGTAATGGTTAGAAATCGGCTCTGAAAGGAGAACATACTTTGGTTAGTAGAAAAGCAAATAATCGGCATATGCACTTTTTAAAAGTGCATTCGGGCCGGGCGCGGTGGCTCACGCCTGTGATCCTAGCTCTCTGGGAGGCCGAGGCGGGTGGATCGTTTGAGCTCAGGAGTTCGAGACCAGCCTGAGCAAGAGCGAGACCCTGTCTCTACTAAAAAAAGCAGAAAGAAATTAGATGGACAACTAGAAAAAAAAAATCTATATATATATATATATATATATATAAAAATTAGCCGGGCATGGTGGCGCATGCCTGTAGTCCCAGCTACTCGGGAGGCTGAGGCAGCAGGATTGCTTGAGCCCAGGAGTTTGAGGATGCTGTGAGCTAGGCTGACGCCACGGCACTCTAGCCAGGACAGCAGAGTGAGACTCTGTCTCAAAAAAATAATTAATTAATTAATTAAAAATAAAAAAAATAAATGAATGAAAACTAGGTTCTGAAAGGAGAACATACTTTAGTTAATAGAGAAGCATCAACAATCATCATATGCATTTTTTAAAAATGCATTCGAAGCACTTAAGCTTTAAAGCTTTTCAAGAATAAAGCACTTGCATCGCGCTGAGCGCTCTCCTCTGCACTTGTCGATACCGGCCACTCCTTCAGTCCACGTGGGACGCGGAAGCGGCCCCCTCGGCCCCCTTGTAATTAGCTCACACCATCCACGAGTGCAGCGGGCGATTCCAGAGCCTCTCGGCTTGCCAGGCGCAAGGCCCAGGGCCCGAGAGGGCGGACTCGGTTTGTAAGGGGAGCAGGGACGGGCGTTGGCGTCCGACACGCCCTGTGGTGGGACCAAGTTCTGCCACCTGCAAGCTGAGCGACGTGCACAGGTGTCTCAGCCTCTCTGAACCCCAGAGCCCCAAGCTCCAGGCGAGAGGCCATGACCCCCTTTCCCGCTGCCATCTCGGCGATCCGACGAGCAGAGCGAGGATCGGTAGGAAGCGCTCACAAAATGCTGGCATTTGATTTTTAAGCCCGAGTGTGCTCTGGGACCCGTGTTGTTTTATTGTGCCTAAATGTGTTCGGCTGTGTGTCTGCTGGCCTCCTTCTTTTAAGTGCTCTGAGTGTGATGCTGTGACGTGTGTGATGCTGCCTGCCCGTGCTCAGTGCCTGCAGAAACAAACCCGTGGTCGTCTTCCTTCCCGCGCAGACCGCCCCTGAGCACCGCAGAGGCCGTGGCCTTACGCACGCCGCGGGAACGCCGCTGTCCGCGCCCGGCGCCGGGACCGCGCTCCCTAAGCACCGTTTTGTTCACCGAAACACGAAGGAATCCGTGACACTGTACAGAATTTTTATTTTTAAACTGGCTTTTAAATAATATATTCTTATACAGAAATGGGTACTGTGCTTTTTTCTTCTTTGGTGGAGTCGCGTATCCCGGGGTTGCTTCCCGCAAGTTCTCCCGCGGTGGCCAAGGATGCCGTGCTTGTCCGCGGACGCGACTCAGAGCGGCCGCCTGGCGTGCCACGATGCGTACGCGCGTGTAGATCCACATTAAAGGTCACCACGGTGCCTGTGCGCGGAGACCTGCCGTGTCCCGGGTTTCTGAACGGGAGACGTGGCTGCCGTGGCTGTCACAGCAGAGGCACGCCCCACGGGGGACAGCCATCCCCGGGGCCCTTTGCAGGGAGGTGGGGACTCACGTTTAAATCCTCAGGCAGGGAAAGGCGTGGGGGGCTCTCGAGGAGGAGAGCTGCCCCTTCCTTCTCACCCTTGCATGGGGACATCCCGGTGGCGCCGTGCCCACGGGGGCCGCCCTCTGCGTGTCCGTGCTCCAGCTTCTGTTCCCGCCCGTGAGGCGGCACATGCCTACACTCTATTTGTGACCACTGCGCACGCTTGGACTCCTGGAGCCTCAATTTGTAAAAAGCCGGGAATCATCTGCTGAGTGTCTTCCCGGGCCAAGGCTCCTTCCCCGGTCCCCCCCCAAGACACAGTCACCTCCAAGCAGCCCCCGCCCTGAAGAGCCAGTCTTTGCAGGCCACTCGCACAGCCCCAGCTCTGTAGAACTGTCACGGGTGTTGGAGTTCCATTTCCTCCCAGCATGTGCTCCCTTTGGGCGAATTCCTGAATATTTCTTTTTTTTTTTTTTTGAGACAGAGTCTCGCTTTATTGCCCAGGCTAGAGTGAGTGCCGTGGCGTCAGCCTAGCTCACAGCAACCTCAAACTCCTGGGCTCAAGCAATCCTCCTGCCTCAGCCTCCCGAGTAGCTGGGACTACAGGCACGTACCACCATGCCCGGCTAATTTTTTCTATATATATTAGTTGGCCAATTAATTTCTTTCTATTTTTAGTAGAGACGGGGTCTCGGTCTTGCTCAGGCTGGTTTCAAACTCCTAACCTTGTGCAATCCGACCGCCTCGGCCTCCCAGAGTGCTGGGATTACAGGCGTGAGCCACCGCGCCCGGCCAGAATAATTCATTTTGACCTGTAAAAATTCTCGTCTCTTCTTGAATACAGCTCGGTGTAGACAGGAACTGTGAGTTCTACACCTCTTCTTGTTTCTGCTGCTATTTTTCATTTGAATCCTGCTAAAGCCTATATATATGTGCATACATATGGCAACCTTGGTGCAAATACAGCCGAAATGAGGGTGTGCAGATGCGGACGCCCTTGGCCTCCTGGTCATCCTAGGTGGAAGGTTCGCTGCCTGCTGCTGCCTTCGTCAGTGAGCGTGCTCTGCAATGTGCTCACGTACCGTGAACGCCTGCCCGCCCTGCCAACCTGGCCCCTACGATGTGTCCTTGAAACTTACGCTCGCAAAGACACACGCCTACAGACACGTAACCCCGGCAGCACACGTGTACCCACAGGTGGTACGCATCCGCGCACACACACGCTCTGCACTTCAGCACCTCCCCCGTTCGGAGCTGTGCCACGTCCTGGAGCAACACGAACAACCGCTCACAACGTGGGCACGCTGAGAATGTGCAGCAGCGCCTACAACAGGCCCCGGCTCCCTCGAGGCCAGCCTGGTGTCCCTTAGCGGGTCCCTCGGAAACTGTCACGGGAGCATCCGCTGCCCACGAAATGCTTCCTGAGCCGTCTGCTCTGAAAATGCTTCCGTGCTGCAGGCACCTCCTTCCTGCAGGCTGAGCCGGGCAATGAGCCCCAGCCTGAGCCACCCCGCACGGGGGCGGGTCCCCTCCCTTCAGGCTGTAGAGAAGCCCACCAACCAGCCCCTCATTGCACAGAGCAGCCCCCAAAGCGCCGTGGTCTGAGGCCTTGTCCACCCTAGTCAGACTAAACGCTCAGAGCCTGTCCCCAAAGCACCCACACTGGTCAGCTGAGTCGGTGGCTGCATGTGGCCCTGGGGGCACAAGGAAGTCAGGTGTGCCCACGGCCCCAGGTGGCACGCATGCCGCAGCACCCAGCCCTGGGGGTGGGCCAGCGAGAGGAATGAGCCTGCAGACAGGGAGGCGCCCGGAAGACGGAGCCCGGCCTGCACGGCCCCTGACCGAGACTCTGGGGTGGGCCGACTCCCCTCGGTTCAGGACAGGGCACTTCCTAGGGAACTTTCTTCCTGCCCGACAGTTGGTGTTCACTCAGCATAAAGGATAAGAATGTTTGGCCGGGCATGGCGGCTCACGCCTGTGATCCTAGAGCTCCGGGAGGCCGAGGGGGGAGGATCGCTCAAGGTCAGGAGTTCGAGACCAGCCTGAGCAAGAGCGAGACCCCGTCACTACTAAAAATAGAAAGAAATTAATTGGCAAAACTAAAAATATATAGAAAAAACTAGCCGGGCATGGTGGTGCATGCCTGTAGTCCCAGCTACTCGGGAGGCTGAGGCAGGAGGATCGCCTGAGCCCAGGAGTTGGAGGTTGCTGTGAGCTAGGCTGACGCCACAGCACTGTAGCCTGGGCGACAGAGTGAGACTCTGTCTCAAAAAAAAAAGAGGCTTGAGGACACAGACACCCATGGAGGGATGACGCTTTGAGCACACAAGGAGGAGACGTCCTCTACAAGCCAAGGACCGGCCCCAGAAAGAATGGGCCCTGCTGCTCCTGCACTCACAGCCTCCAGGACGAGGGGAGAATGAACGTTGGCTGCTGAAGCCGCCCCGCCTGTGAACGTTGTGAGGGGCCCCTCAGGCCTGCATCCCTCCTGGCTGCCCCTCTCCGGGTGGAGGCCCGGGGCCTGGCATGCAGTGGGTGCTCAGGACGGAGCGAACGTGGGCGGCTCTGGCTGGCACCTGGTCCACCCGGGGGCCCCCGGCCGCCCTCCTCTCCCTGGGGAAGGTGGGCCTGTCCGCCAGGCCGGCAGCCTCACAGCCCAGACCCGAGGCTGCCGGGACGCCTGGTCCCCTCCTGCTCCGAAGGCCCATGGAGCTGGGAGTGGTGGCCCCAGCAAAGGTCCGGAACCTTCATCTCTCCCCAGGCGCGGCCGGGCCTTGGTCTCATTGCTCGGGAAAAGCCCGCGTCCCCCCCTGCCCCCCCGCAGGGCCTCTCCGCCGAGGGCCGCAGACAGCACCAGGCTAGCTGGGAGCCTGGTCGCCAAGCCACACCCGCTGCCCGCCACTGCCCGGCTGCCCGGGTGGAGCTGGGATTCAGGCCGAATCGCACCTGGGCCCGGGGAGAGGGGGGAGAGGGCATTTCTTATCTTTTTTCCTGTAGTTTCCAAATTTCCTACAATGAATGGGTTCCTTTTATGAATGAAATAAATTATATTTTTACTGTAAAAACGGGGTGTGGAAATGGCGGTGCTCAGCCACAGGGAGCGGCCCGGGGTGTGAAGATGAAGTCAGAGATCAGTGTGTCTGGGAGCCCCCGACGCCAGGCACTGGGTGACAGAGCACCGGGGGCTGGCGGCTGATAAAGGCCAGAGACCCATCACAGTTCGGGGGAGGCAGGTGCGAGGCCCAGGTGCGGCGGATTCGGCGTCCAGCAAGGGCTCTTCCCGGTTGTGGACGGCAGCTTCCCGCCGTGCTCTCCGTGGTGCGAGGGCCAGGGAGCTCTTAGGGACCTTGTCCCGTCCATGAGGCTCCCCAAGACCCAATCCCCTCCCCACCCCCACCCCCAACACCATCGCCGTGGCGGTGAGATTTCAACACAGCAGACAGAAACACTCAGACCACAGCCGCGGCCGCTGAAAGAGAGGCAGGAAGGACGCTCCCCGGAGCCTTCGCCGGGAGCGTGGCCCTGCCGACACCTGACCCACGGTGAGAGAGGAAGTCTGCTGTTTTGAGCCACCCGGTTTGTATTACTTGGTCCCAGCGTCCCTAGGAGAGGCGTGCAAGTCTTTACTGCATGAGCAATCCCAGCACTCATCCCAGCCCGGCACGTCCGCAGCTGGGGCTGCACGCGGAGCCCCACACGTGGCAGCCCCGTCGCCCCTTGCCACCAGCCTCCAGGTGCACGGCTGTCGGCAGCAACCCTGAGTGCCCCCGTTTTGCAGGCAGGGACACTGAGGCACAGAGAGGGGTCTCAGAGCTGCTGAGGCTCAGAGCAGGCTGGTGGCAAGGACCCCCTCCGGGATGCCTTTCTTGGGGGCCACGTGCCCGGGCGTGGGTGCGGAGCCCAGCAATGGGGATGGGGAGACAGGATGATGGACAGGCCTGCAGCGGGTCAGGGTTGAGGCCCAAGAGGCCCCCGGCGGATGCACAGCAGAGAGGAGTGGGCCACCCGGCCCCCAGCCCCAGGTGGCCATCCAGATAGTCACCACACTGTGCTGCAGCCAGAGGCTGGGCCGGGCCCCGCAGTGAGCAGACAGGCGTCCCCACGCAAGGGTGGAGATGAACAAATGTGCCACAGTTAAGTTCGTGCCAGCTCCGCTGGGCCGAGGTGCCCACACCTGATTCTGGGTGTTTGTGCGAGGGAGTTCTGCGAGCATGAGATCCGCATTTACACAGGTGGAGTCCAGCAGACTGCCCACCCTGCTTGGGGCGGCCTCGCCCAATCAGGCAAAGCCCTGGGTAGCTCAAAGTCTGCCGACCCGACCCAGCAAGGACCCGCCAGCAGGTGCCTGCGGAGGAGGCAGCAGCTCCTCTCCCGGCTCCAGCTGTCTGCCTCGCCCGTCAGATTTCCGACCTGCCTGGCTCCATAATCACATTCCCTAACGTCAGTCTCTCTCTCTCTGTGCACGTGCACACACACACACACACATGCACACGTCCTGTTGGTATGTTTCTCTGCAGAAGCCCAGCGAGTGCAGCCCGGGCCCCAGAGGGTGGGGACAGAGCAAGGTGGGGCAGCCAGGGACTCACACGGGGTCCAGGCCACCCTCCTTCTCTCAGAGGCTGGGAAGGTGGGTTTTGACAAGGAGGGTGCCGTCTGAGACACGCAGGGGACGGGAGAGGGTGTGGGGAGAAGGGCTGGTCTGCAGGCTCGGGCCCGGGGGCCACCAGAGGAGTCCCTGGCCCGTCGTCCCAGTGCCTGTGAGGCTGTGGAGGGGACTCCTTGCCTAAGGAGCTTAAGAGGAGGGGACAGAGGGGCTCCGCTGGCTCTCTGCTCAGATGCACCTTCTTCCAGGAAGCCTCCCCTGACCGCCTGGGTGGAGCTCAGTGCCCTCCTGCATCCAGTGCGTGGGCTCAGCCCTAGCCCGGGGTTACAGCGACAACCCTCTGCAGGAGTGTCAGCTTTCTGGTCACAGGCAAGCCCCCGGTGAGCAGGGTCTGTTCGCTGCCATATAACCAGGGCCGGCACCAGACTGGCATCGGGCCGGGGCCAAAAGACCAGGAGAGGCCAGGGGTGCTCCCCAGCCCCTTGCACTGACTTGACAATCAACAATCAGAGGCCCATTCCTTCCCCTGCCCTAGAAAACAATTTTCCCTTCCCAGCTGCCCAAGAGCCACCCATGGCAGTCAGTGCCTGCCTCCTGACACCTGCGGGTGACCCGGGAGCTCTTGGCTGGGAGGAGAGCCCTGGGTTCCCCAGCATTGGCTCTGCCTGCCTTGTCCCCACCTGTCCCCACCTGCCTCCACCTGCCTTCCGTGTCCCCACCTGTCCCCACCGGCCTCCACCTGCCTGCCGTGTCCCCACCTGTCCCCACCTGCCTCCACCTGCCTGCCTTTTCCCCACCTGTCCCCACCTGCCCCCACCTGGCTCCATGACCTTGAGCTTGTCCTCCCGACCTCCCATCTTGGTGGCCTCATCCATCTCATGAGCAGCTGCGCTGGGCCAGCGCTCTCCGGCCCCGGCTGCCCCTGAGGCCCTCTGCGGACGCTGAGCCTCGCTGCCCCCGGGGGTCTGAGTCCAGAGGTCTGCGCAGGCTGCAGTCTCTGCTTTCCGAGCTTCGAGAGTGTTCCAGGGCCAGGCCTAGGGTGAACTGCTGCGCTGGAGTGTCTCCTGGACTTCATCTTTTCTGCCCCCTCTGCAGTCACAGTTGCACCCGGTGTCTATGACGTGGGGTGAAAGGGTGCAAGAGGAAGAAGGAGGGAGGGAGGGAGGGAGGGAGGACCTGACTGTTTTCGGGAAGCATCCTGGTTTGGCAGTGGGTCTTTTCAGGGCTCTGCTCTGGTAGGGAACAAGTAGAAGGCGGGGTTGTCCCCGGGGGCATCTCGTGGGGACAGAGCCAGCCTGCCCCCTCCCCCTTCCTGTCCTTCTCTGGGCATAAGGACACTGAAGTGCGGCCCGTACCACAGAGTCCAGGCGTCTTCCCACACCAGCATCTGAGAAATTAAGCTGAGAAAACGAAAGCACGCCGGCTCCCTACCCGCCGTACCGGAAGGACAAGGGCCCGCAGACGACTGCTAACCGGCTTTGCTGCAGCAATTTCTTTCTTGGCATCCGGGACAGCTTAAAGCATCAAATTAACAACCTCACCGGAGGAGCAAGCTGTTCGCCATGACCAGGTGACCCTAACTAGCTACCGGTTAACTTCCAACCCTCCCATCATCTCAGTTCCGGGGCTGCCAGATCTCTGTCCGACGCAGCCACGTCCATCGCACCGGCAGCCGTGAGGACCCCTGTCCCCCCGCCCCCCGTGACCTATTCCGTCCTCCCCAGTGGGTGGTCTGGGGGCCGCACAGACTGAGTGTCTGTGTGCCCCCCTCCATCAAATTCCCGTGTTGTCAACCTCACCCCCGAGGTGCTGGCGTTAGGAGGTGGGGTCTGCAGGTGGCGAGGTCTCTGCGGTGGAGCCTTATAAAAGGGACCCCAGGAAGCCCCCTCATCCCTTCCCCACGCGAGGACACACAGGAAGGAGGAGCCCTCACGGGACCCGGCCACGCCGGCACCCAGATCTCCGACTTCCAGCCTCTCCAACAGGGAGGGATAAACGTCTGTTGCATGTGAGCCGCCCGTCTGTGGCCCTCTGCGGGCGCCCGAGCTGCGCAGGCCGGACACTCCGTCACCTTCCCACCTCTTTCTGCTGGCGTTAGGTTATCTACGGCTGCCGTAACCAGTTACCTTGCCCAAAACAACACAGGTCTATTCTCCTGCAGTTCTGGAAGTTAGAAGCCCGAGGTCAGTCTCACTGGACTGCAGTCAAGCCATCAGCTGGGTTGGCTGCTTTCCGGAGGCTCTAGAGGAAAACTCTGCCCTTTCCGGCTTCCAGAGGCCACCACGTCCTCGGCTGGTGGCTGCTTCCTGCCCTGGAAAGCACATCGTTCCAGCTTGCTTCTCTCGGTCCGTCTCTCCTGTCTCCCCCTCCCGCCTCTGCTTCCCTCCTCTGAGGCCCTGGAGGACAGACGCCCACAGCCCTGTCTTAAATGCAGAGCTTGGTGCACCTGCAAAGTCCCTAGTGCCATGTAAACACGTGGTCCCAGGCTCCAGGGACGAGGGCGTGCTCATCGTGGGGAGTGGCCTTGCTCTGTCCACCACCTTGCCAGGCAGCATGTTGCGGGGGCTCTTTCCTGGCTTCAGCCCTGCCCCCACCCCCAGGCCTCGCTCTCCCCTTCTGGCTTTACTGTCCCTCGTCACACTCTGGGGTGACCAACCATCCCCTGTGCCCAAGGCTCAGGGTCTTTCTCTGTACAAGAACTTTCAATGCAAAACCCATGGTTTTCAGGAAAGTCCCAGGCAAACTGGCCCGAGGTGGCCGTTCTGTCACCAGCTCTCATGCTACTGATTTTACCGACTGTTTTGTCCTGTGACCAGTCTCCCTACTCCTTGTTTTGCTCCGTGTTTATCCAGCCCCAGACCTCCCCGTGCCTGAGACGCCGCCCTCGGACAGCTCGGGGCCGGGCGCCGTGTGCCCCCACAATCCCACTCCAGGGCCGAGACCCGCCAGGCGGGCAGTGCCAGCTGTGCAGGGACCCGTGCGTGCCCCTCCTCGTTCCACCTGTGCAGCAGTTCTCTAACCTCCTACCTGGCCCCATGTACACAGGGTCAGCCAGACTCGCCCGCAGCTCCCGGGCTCGCCTGGGGCTGGTGGCAGAGCACGTCCACCGGCCGGTGTAGCTGTTCCTTTGTAGAATCGCACGCCGCTGGCCACCAGAATGGTGCTGACGTGATGGTTTGGGGTGGTTCAAATTGCTTGTGTAGATAGACAAAATGTAATTTCCTGGGACCCTGCACACGCCAGGGACCTGCAGCCAGGACCTGTCAGGGCTCAGTGGACACTTGCTGGACGGGTGCGTGCACTGAGTTTGCGATTGCTCACCGAAAGAATCCCGTGAGAAAAAAGGAACCATCGTGCAGTTGTGCTGGGGGAGGAGGTGGAGAGCTGCTGGGGTAGGCAGGCATGTTGGTGCAATGTGTGTACATGTGTGTGCTCTTACGTGCATCTGCCCACGCACTACCCAGCTGGCCATGCTCCCCGCGAACAGAGGGAAGGAGAGCTGAAAAGATGCAAAGACGCCAAGCCTGCTTCCTTGGCAGGGTTTTCAGCCCTGGCAGAGAACAGAGTAAACACAAGGAACACGTGGGCCCCGTTAAGGAACAAAGGGACAGGTGTGGCAGGGAGGCGGCAGGGGTGGCCAGCTGGCCCTCCCAGAGCAGCGGGACCGGGCGCAAAGACCCAGGCAACAGCTGACGATAACGGTGGCAATGAGAATTCTGGACTAATTTCCTGTTGGTTTTATTAAAAGCCATTTTATCCAAAAATCCAAAATGCACGGGGCGTACTGATCAGAATGTAACAGAAGGAAACATGAAGCAGCCATGAACGCAGACCCCTCTGCCATTCTCCCTGTGTGGCTGGGTGACAACCGGAGAGCCCTGTTAATAGCTGCCGTGTGTCCCGCCAGTGCCGAGGTGGCCCCCGCCCGGGACACACAGGTCCCCACTGCCTGGGACGCAGCAGGCCCCACTGACTCCGCGGTTGTCTCTGCAGGCCACAGCCCCCAGGGGCATGCAGCGGGCCGTGTGCTGACCACAGCCCGCCGGCCGGGAAGGAACCGCACGGAACGGTGCCCTCGGACAGGCCTCGCCCCCGTGGGAGCCGCCACTCTGCAAGGAGCCGGCAGGACTGAGTCTGAACTGTGCCGCCTTGCTCTGCTCTCGGATCCAGGACTGCTCACCTCCCGTGTCCATTTCCGGGGGCCGCTGTAAAAACCTCTGCAAGCTTGGCGCTTAGACAACAGATATTGAGGATGCTTAGACAACAGAGGATTCTCACGGTCCCTCGGCAGGAGTCAGAGGTCAGAGGTCAGGGTGTCAGCGGGGCTGTCCTCCCCCAGAGGGAGCAGGGCAAGATGCTCCCCTGCTCCCCATGGCTTCCAGGGGGGCCCAGCAATCTCTGGGGTTCCTTGGCTTGTGGCGGAGTCACGCCCGTCCCTGCCTCTGACTCCACATGGCCTTCTCCTCCGAGTGCTGTGTCCAAATTCCCCTCTTCTTACGAGGACACTAGTCATTGGGTTAGGGCTCAGCCTGCTATGGAACAACCTCATCTCAACTGGATCACATCGGCAAGGATCCTGTTTCCAAATGAAGTCACAGTCACCGGAGCTGGTGGCCGGCACCTGGACACACCATTCTGGGGGCACAGGATTCAACTCACCACGCCCCGAGGTCTCAGCTTTCCTGCCTGCCAGCGTCCACCTCTCAGGCTGTTGTGGGTTTTGATAAAACAAAGTAATGTCGGGCGAGCGCTGTGTGCCGTGTCCGGCCGCCACACCTGGCCTCCCTCGGGGGCCTGCCGAGGCCTCTCCGGGAGGAGGCCCCGTTCCTCCTTCCCGGCAGAGGTGGGCTCTGCTAGTGTGGCCTGTTTCCTCTCGCCCGGGCTTCCCCTCGCAAGCCAGGACCCGAGGCAGGCGGAAGGCAGGTACCTGGGACAAGCAGAGAGCGGCGGACTCAGGTGCACTCGGATCCGGGACAGCCAGCAAGGCCTCTCCGGGAGGACGAGGGTATCTCGGGGGCGCTGGTTCCAGGGTGACACAAAAGGGGGAACTGATGGAAATGGGGAAGAAGGAAGAGGTGGCAGTGTGGTAAGAACCCAGGAAAACAAATGATGACCACGGCTTCCTCTGCTCGGACAAACCAACCGGAGAGTTCGCCGTGACTCCTGGATGTGCGTGGAGAGTCTATGAGTTAGCACTCGGCCCAGACCCAGTGGCTTGAGCACAACGTTTTTATTTCTCACGGCTCTGTGGGCCGACTGGGCAGAGCTTCGGTCTGGCCCAGCGAGGCTGGAGCTGGCTGGTCCACGACGGCCTCACCCACGCGCCTGGCAGTTGGCTCCATGGCAGCTGGAGAGCCAACCACGCGTGGTCTGTCATCGTGGGGCAGGCAAACGTGGTTCACTCTCCCGGCGACAAGTGGTTCCCAGCAGCCAGGGAACGTAAGTCCCAATTCTCAAGCAATTTTCCTGCCTCGGCATACACATTTTCTTACGTCCCAGGGGCCAGAGCCGGTCGCATGTCCAAGCCCACATTTAAGGGGCGGAACGGACTCCGCTCTGGGACGGGAGGTGCTACAGGAGATTATGGCCATGTTTGCAACCTGCCGGGGCGAGAGAGCTGAGACTGGAAAGCTCAGCTGGAGGCTAGTCTTCCACTGTCTGTCGCCTGTTCCCGCCTCCTCTCCTACCAAGCCAAAGCCCCCACCCCACCCCACACACACACTTTTTCGAACACTTCCCAGAGTTACCGACACAGGTGTCAGGGCAGACCACAGACCCGGGGAAGAGCGGCTGAAAAGTTGACCTGACTTTGTGATGCTATTATCCTAGAATTCCCACAGAGGGATTTCAACCTCTAAGACTCTTGAACCCTTCCGTGTGCTCTTTGGTGAGATCACCCGAGACCCGCTGTGACCCCAGGTCAGCTCTCCCCAGCGCCCAGGGCTCTGTGGTCCCAGCTGGTGGACGCCTCAGCACTTGCCAAGACTGGAGAGCAGGCAGCAGGTGATTATCTTCATCCGGTAGCACTTTGCCCCGCCAGCTTTACGCATACCGTGTTTCCCCAGAAATAAGACCTACCCATAAAATAAGCCCTAGCAGGATTTCTAAGCATTTGCGCAATAGAAGCCCTACCCCAAAAATAAGCCCTAGTGACGGGTGTGGCTACGCAGCGCATCTGCACAACCCGTGCATGTCGTCGAGGAGCGGGAAAGAAGACGAGGAGCCCTTCTCATCCGCCCCGTGACAGCTCTAGTGCTCGACGTGAGAGATGGGGGCCGATGGTTCTAAAGGAAATAGAGTCGCAAGAAATTCAGGATGGAATTTGGGGTTTGGAGAGTGATGATGATGTTCCAGAAGAAGACAACTTCACTCTATTTGAGTAAATGTAGATGGTTGTACCGTACTTAAAAAAAATAACACATCCCCTGAAAATAAGCCCTAGGGTGTCTTCTTGAGGAAAAATAAATATAAGACCCTGTCTTATTTCCGGGGAGACATGGTATTTATTGCAACAAGACATCAGAGGGACGGGATTCCTACTGATTAGCCTTGCAGCAAAGGCCGCAATCAAGGGATTCTTGGAGATGAGCACCGGGCTTTATCTTGACCCCTCAGCGCTAACTGAAATTGTCACACTTGGCCCCCCGCATGGTGGGAACCCAGGGTCACTCAGTTTCTGAGAGGCTTAAAGGAGGGTGGAGGCTCTCGGGCAGGCCAGGACGGTGGGTAACAGCATCAAGAGCTGGGGAGACTCGGACACAGCAGGGCACCCCTGGGACAATCACGCCATGCACAGAGCAGGCCTGTGTTTCAGCCATGTTCAATTGTATTGAAAAACGTGCATCAAATGATGTTAGATTGGGCAAAGTGGATACAAAACGGTTCGCATAGTCCGATCCTAGTTCTGTTGAGGAAAAATGTTAACAAAGGAGTTCACGGTGACTTATAATGGGGCTCAGAAAACAGCACCCCAACACGAAGGCCTCGGAGCAAACGTTTTTCTCCCGCCTTCTCCTGTCCTGCTCTCCAGAGGCTGGCCGCAGAAACCAGAATCCCTCTGCCCCAGGACCAGTCAGAAAAGCCAGGGCCCTTTTTCTGAATGAATTACATTGAATGTTTTTTGACTATTGAACCAACCTTGCATCGCTGGAATAAAGTCCTCTTCATACTATCTTCCTCTGGTTATAGTGTCAGGGTAATACTAGCTTCATACAATTAATTAAGAAGTGCTCCCTCCTCTTCTATTTCCTGCAAGAGATCATGTAGAATTGGTGTTAATTCTTCTTTAAATACCTGGAAGAATTCTCCATTGAAATCAGCTGAGCCCAAGAATTTCCTCTTGGGGTGAGCATTTTAATTACTGATGCTATTTCCTTAATAGTTATAGAGCTGTTCGAATTGTCTATTTCATAATGGGTGAGTCTGCTAGTTTGTGCTTTACAAAGAATTGGTCCATTTCATCTTAAGTTGTCAAATTTGTGTGTGGAGGTGTTTGTAGTACCCCCTTATTATCCTTTTGACGTCTGCAGGGTCTGTAGTGATGCCCCTCTTTCATTCCCGATATTGGTCATTTGTATCGACTCTCTGTTTGTCAGACTTGCTAGAGGTTTATCGATCTTTTCAAAGAAGCAGCTCCTTGTTTAATTGATTTTATGTATTGTTTTTCGGTTTTTAGTTTCATTGATTCCTTCTCTTATCTTTATTATTTCCTTCCTGCAGCTTGTTTTGGGTTTATTTTGCTCTTTTTTATTGAGATTGAAGACTAGATTTATTAATTTGAGAGTTTTTCCTCCCTTCTAATGTCAACCTTTTAATGCCATAAATTTTCCTCTCAACTCTACTTTAGCTGGGCCCCAACAGCTAAATTTGATGTGTTGCATTTTCATTTTGACTAAGTTCAAAGTCTTTTTTTTAATTTCCCTTGAGACGTCCTCTTTGAACCATGGACCATTTAAAGGTGTGTTGCGTAGTACTAACTGTTTGGAGATTTCCCTGTTATCTTTTTGTTAGTAATAGCTAGTTTGATTCCACTGCGGTCAAAGAACACGCTCTGTATGATGTCAATCCCTGTAAATTTGTTGGGGTTTGTTTTATGGTTCATGGTGTGATCTACCTTGGTATATATTCCACAGACATTTGGAATGAGTGAACATTGAGTAGGGCGTGCATGTTGGTAGTGTGTTGAGCTCTTCTACATCCTTGCTTGTTTTGTGTCTAGACACATGGGCTGCCATCTTTTACGAAGGGCCACAGCTCCTGCCAGACAGTCCCCTCCACGCAGCCACCCACTCTGGACCCCAGGGTTTCTTCCCTTGCCCTTTGGGACCTGCTGTCCCCAGCCCTGAAATGCTAGGTCCTCCCTCCCCTTTCCACAGCTCTGTGAACAGTCTCATCATTAAACTTTCCTCAGTGGCCCAGTTTTCTGTGCCATCTGTTTCCTGCTGCGGCCTGATCTTATTATATATATATATGTGTGTGTGTGTCCCAGGGGGCTACTGCCATTACCTAGGACTCCCACAGAGGAAATTCCCACTGGAAACAAGCTCCCAGGGCAAACCAGCGAAGGCTCTGGCTGCAATAAAATGCACAACGGAGACTGCCATTTCCTCTTAGCGTGTAGAAAGCTGCAGAGAGCATTATTCCCGCACCGTCCATGAAAAAAAGTTGGAGAATGCTCAAAACCATCAGACAGAAGAAAGGCACAAGGGAGCAAAGCGAACTCAACTCTCACAGCCCCTTCGAGGAGAGCGAGGCACGAGCTGTTTCATTCCGACGGGTGTTAGGGAAAACATGATCCGGTGATATTTATCAAAGCGCGAGAGGCAGACTTTATTTCGGGACCTCAGGGAGGCTCGGGGACCACCGCATGCGATTTTGCAGTGGGGGAGAGTGGGTGGGCTCCTCTCCAAAAACAGCGGGGCAAGCGGGAAGGTACAGCCCAGGAGCAGGGCGGGGGCAGTGGATGGAAAATGACTAAGAGGAAGCGTCGAGGGTTGGGGGATTCCGGCTCAACTGTCCTAACACGACCTTTGCTGAAGGCAGGCGGGGGGACCAAACAGCACCTGAGGGCTGCGCGGGGTGAGCAGTTTGCTGGGTGTAGATGGTCATCAGGTACCAAGGGCGGGGCGTTCTTGCTAAACGGACCACGTACAGGGCTCGCTGCTGACGCTGGCTTTCACGAGGACGTGCCCAGATGGGCCCAAGACAAGGGTGAAGAGCTTGACTACACTGTGGTCAAGCAGAGAATCTCGTCCCGGGGTTCAGAAGACAGAGGTGGCCACCATATGGATGGACACGGAAGATTCGGAGAAAGTTCTTGAAGGCCAATTTCAATGGCGGTTGGGAAGGGCTGGGGTCCCTGACTTGCGGGGAGCTGGCGAGCATCTGTAAGCTCTGCGACACGGTCCTCCGAGAAGGGTTAGAACCGGGCAGGAGACCAGCGCGAGCACAGACGTGCGGGAGGTGAGCGTGCCGGGCAGGTACGAGCCCCACGTGCTCCCTGGACTCTTTTACAAGCGAAGACTTAAGCTGCTGCTGCTGCTGCTGCTGGTGGTGGTGGTGGAGAAGAAAGAACCAAAACCCATCTGACCACCTAGGGGGGAAGAAACAACCAAACCCATCTGACCCAGGGAAGGGGCAGCAAGTTCTCTCTCCACAGGACGTTGCAAAGATCCGTTGCCACTGAAGGAAGGGCGGAGGGTGGGGTGTGAGGGACAGACAGGAAACTGCCATCCAAGACCAGCCACAGGTAGAGGCCGATAGAGGCTACAGACAGGGAGGAGGGCGGGACGCTCAGGGAGGGGGTCCCCAGACCTGCAGGGGCCCCCAGCGCAGGCCCTGGGCTCTCTGTGTAATAGGAACTAGCCAGAGCTCACGCAGGAGTCACAGGTAAGGCTTTATCAGGCTCAAGTTCAACCGTAAGGGAGGCAGCACAGAGGAAAAACCCTCAGGCTGATGCCCCAGGGGAGTTTGGGGAGAGTTTTAAAGAGGCTTAGGAGGATGGCTGGGCGTGGTAGCTCACGCCTGTAATCCTAGCACTCTGGGAGACCGAGGCAGGCAGATTGCTCAAGGTCAGGAGTTCAGAACCAGCCTGAACAAGAGTGAGACCCGTCTCTACTATAAATAGAAAGAAATTAATTGGCCAACTAATATATATAGAAAAAAATTAGCCGGGCATGGTGGCACATGCCTGTAGTCCCAGCTACTCTGGAGGCTGAGGCAGCAGGATTGCTTCAGCCCAGGAGTTTGAGGTTGCCGTGAGCTAGGCTGACGCCACAGCACTCACTCTAGCCTGGGCAACAAAGCGACACTCTGTCTCAAAAAATAAATAAATAAAAATAAAGAGGCTTAGGTGGGAAGAGGGTACCCGGTAAGCACGCAGAGGTGGAGATTTTTTCTTGTGCCTTCGAGTTCTATTACATGCTTCATGCGTTGCATTGCATGTCTCGTCAGCATGTTAAACCACTCCCTGCCCGTGTGATTTTTTGCATTAAACTGAGATAATAATGAGGGAAAAGTCAGGGTGAGGTCAGTGTAGGGTCCCTCTTGGCTTGTGGTGGGAAGATCTGGGTAGGTCTGGTTTTTGCGTGGCAGGCTCCATATCAGCAGGTGTCGGCATCTTGTTTTGGTGGTCTTGGAAAACATTCCTCAGGAAACAGACAATCTGGGCCCCTCCTTATATGGGTATGGGCTGAATTCCAGCGGCCAGGAGGTCATTTGTTTTCTTGCTGTTGTATAGCTGTAAGGCTGGGTCTTACAGCCTGTGCCGCCTCCCTCGGCCAGAAGGGAGCCTGAGTCCTGTCCCTGTGCTGTCTCCAGGGACAGCCAAGAGCTTTGGGGGTGGGGAGAGGCTCTGGGAAGACCCCTCCAGCACTCCAGCCCCTCTAAGCACGGGGCGCTGCACCCCACACCTGGAAGCATTTGAAGTCCACCTCACCATGCTTTAACAAGTATCATTGAATAAATTTTACTTTATTTATGGTTATACAGCAACAATAAACCCACCCCCCAAGTCCAGCTCCTGACTAGACAGTGGTCCCAATCCCCCACACCAAGGGCCTGAAGAAGATGACAGGGCCGATTTCCAGCAGCCTGTCTACTTGGTCCAGGGCTGACTGAGGGAGCAGCATAGAAGTCTCCAGCTGTAATTGTAATGGTGGGTTTGTTCATCTCAGTCTGCAGTTCTTCCCGTGTGCGTGTGTGCGCGCGTGCATGCACGTGTGTGTGCGTGTGTGTGTGTGTGTGTGTGCATATGTATTTGGAAGCTCTGTTGTTAGGTACGTACACATGTAGGACCGTGATGCCTTAGTGATGACTTGACCTCTTGATCTTTATGTAATGTGTGTTTATCTTCCATATCAACCTAAGTAACAGACAGCGAAGGGCTCTCTAAAAGGTAGTGACGTTTATTGGGGAATGGGGCCTTGCACTGGGAACGCACATCCTGTAGTAAACTGTGTGTATGTTCAGGGACAAAGGTTTTTAAAGGGAAAATGAAGAGGATGACACAATTGTTCTGAGATGATTATCCTTGGCTACAAGATCGATAACAAAGGTTGTGCAAGTCCAAAGTTGGACGGGCAGTTGCTGGGCAGATGTCCTGCCAAAGTATGTTTCTAGTAAGGTTGCAATGGCTTTTGTGCAAGGCTGTGGGTTTTGCAGAGTCTCGTGTGATAGTTCTTGCTATCAGGCACACACGCATGAGAACCCACTTTCCGTGGGCTGCCACAGCTCTATTTGTCAGGGGGGTATTTTTTTTTTGACACAAATGACCCCATTTTGATTCTGACCACTTCTGCCCTGATAACATTCCTTGTACTGAAAACAGCTTCATGTGATATTAATGTTGCACTCCAGCTGTATCTAGAATGTGTGTGTGCATGGTCTGTCTTTTCCCATCCTTTTATTTCCAACCTATTTATGTCTTTGTATTTAAAGTGAGTTTCTTTTAGATAACATATAGATTAAAAAATATATATATATCCATGATCCCAGCTACTTGGGAGGCTGAGGGAGGAGGATCACTTGAGCCCAGGATTTTGAGGTTGCTGTGAGCTAGGCTGATGTCACGGCACTCACTCTAGCCCAGGCAACAAAGTGAGACTCTGTCTCAAAAAAAACCAAAAAGAAAAACAATATCCATGAAACAGGTTATCATTTTCTAAAAAGAGAATTTTTAAAAGCAAATAAAAATGTTAGATATATTCATTTTGATTCATTAACAGAAAACATTTAGTATCAGGACTCTACAATAAAGCAGATACAGCCGAAGAAAGAATGAGTGAACTGGAATGTACAGCACAAGAAAGTAAAAGCTGAAAAGTACTTAAGAAAACCTCAGACAAGTTTAAGAAAATACAATAAGAAGGTCTAACATACATAAGAAGGAGGCCGGGCGTGGTGGCTCACGCCTGTAATCCTAGCACTCTGGGAGGCCGAGGCAGGAGGATCGCTCGAGGTCAGGAGTTCGAGACCAGCCTGAGCAAGAGCGAGACCCCATCTCTACTATAAATAGAAAGAAATTAATTGCACAACTAATATATAGAGAAAAAATTAGCCGGGCATGGTGGCGCATGCCTGCAGTCCCAGCTACTTGGGAGCTGAGGCAGGAGGATCGCTTGAGCCCAGGCGTTTGAGGTTGCTGTGAGCTAGGCTGACGCCACAGCATTCACTATAGCCTAGGCAACAAAGCGAGACTCTGTTTCAAAAAAAAGAAAAAAGAAGAAGGAAAGAACAGAGAAAATGAAAGAGACCATAGTCAAAGATAAGAGAACTTTCCAGACTTGGGAAAAAATACTGCACTGATGGGATACTGGGTTCAGCTGCTGGTTAAAAAAAAAAATCTGAATAAGAGTGGCTTATTTTGACAAAATGTTAAATGCAACAGAGACTTATACTTTCTCATGTCAAGGGGTCTGAAGATAGGCGGTCACGAGGTCAAATGCCAAACAAGCCGCTTGCCAGGCTCATAGCCCCTCCAGGGCCCGCAGGCGTCTCCGAATCATCAACTCGCTCTGGCGCAGGGCCCTGAGAGGGGATGGGCTCACCTACCTGCAGTCATGAAGGTATGGCAACTGAGCTGGGCTCTGTCTACTTAACTATGTAAAGGAATACGATTACACTGTCTTTGCAGCCCCCTTAGTGGATTCCCACGATGCTCATCACATGCTAGTTAAATGCTTGTTCCATAAGCAAACTGTTTTCTTTCTCTTCTACCTGCATGCAGAGGCCTTCTACCTGTGTGTGGGTTGGGAGGATATTTTGTTTTTGCTCCTATTTCCCCAGCACAGTCCCGGGCGGGTCAAGCAGCTTCCCCATTTGCCGGATTCTGGGCCCTTTTCTGTTTCTGCTTCGAGGTCCCTAGCAAGCGGCGTTGTGGGAATAAAGACCTCCCAGGTGTGTTCAGAGACTCCAAGGCGGGCAGGGGAGGGGGAGGCCGTGTCGTAGAGGAAAGGCCCAGGTGCCCCTGCAGGAGGCCGCGGCCCGAGGCCGGGGCGGGCGTGCTGTGGGACTGGCCAGGGAAGCACATTCAGCCTTCTCCGGTTGGTGGAGCATTGGCAGCAGGGACAAAAATTAGAGGCGCTGGCAGTTATTAATCAAGTCCGGGGCATTCGGGACCAATCATTTGGATTCTTCGACCAGTTACTAGAGACAGCAGTCTGACTTCCCACAAACGTGACTTCCGGACGGCAGGCTGGCTCCCCGGGCCGCTCCCCGGAATGATGGGCTGGTTCCTGAGCCGGTTGCTCCAGGAGGGGGTCGGAGCTCTATTTCTATACGTGGTCTGACCGCTGTCCATTTGTGCGCCTGGTCTCTCAGTGTTCATCATCAGGTGTGGGGACAAGAGTGGCTCTATTTTAGATGCTCGTCTGTCACGTGACTCCTAACTCACCCTGAGTCCGGGACTCTTGCTGCGGAAGCGTCTCTTTGCTGTAAGTTTCGCCTTTCCTCCCAAATAACCCGCGTTGCTGCAGACATCACAGGCTGCGATGCCGGCAGCGTTCTCCCAGCCACCGCGCTTTCCTTCCCAGGCTCATGGCCGTTCCCTAAGATACAAGCCCTGAGTCTGCGGGGTTACTGGTGGAGACCTTCCCGTCCCAGGGCCGCCCAGGCCACCCTTCCCTGTGTCAGCTCCCTAATAAGTCACCCTCCGCTGACAAACCGGCTGTATCCGCCTCATTCTCTGGTTCTCAGCTCCGTCTGCATTTGGAGGTCACTTTGCAGATACGGCCTTTTCACGAAACATCAGGTCCCCATGTGGCCCCAGGACACCGTGTGGATATGCAGACACAGCCGCTGTGACACACGCCAGGCCAGATGGAGAGGACGAGCTGGAGGAAGAGAGCGGGGCCCGGGACAGCCCCCGTGCGGGATGCTTACCAAGGCTGCGCTCAGATCCACTTGCCTCCATCTCTGCAGCCCTCTCTGCCACGGGGGCAGGGACACGGGACACGTGGTTTGTTTACTGGCACGGTGACGCCCCAGACAGGAAGCCGCTGCAGAAGGAAAGGGGGCACTGGGTACTGCACAGACCCCCAGCCACCTCCCGCACAGCTTCAGATAGAAAAACATGTCCAGGAACGAAACACATTTATGAAGAGTACCTCACTGAATATGGCCTTGGCTGTGTTCTTCAATATGGAATGTTTGTTCCATGACAATGACTTCAGTAAAGAATTGGCTGATCAGAATTCTTCATGGTCAAGGTCGTATGCTAAAACATCCTCTCCTGCCGCCTTCTCACCGCCCCCCCGTCCTTGACACCCCCCCACACCCCATCTTCAGGGCGCTGAGGCAGAGATAAAAAGAACAGTCCAAATGTGCTGATATGCACACAGATGGAAAAACCGCTCGGCTGAAACGAATCAGTTCAAAGAAACAATAAACCAGGGGTCGGATGTGTGGCAGACTGGCTCTTCTGAGGACTGGCTTTCAGCAAACGCCTTAAAGCGAGGAGTAAGTTGAGGCAAAAGCCCAGTGGAATGGGCACGGGGGCCTTCCCTGGGGGGTGACGGTGACCTCCAGGCTTGGGGGGCTCCCAAGGACTGGAGCGATGTGTCCGCTGCAGGGTAGCCACGCCCTTTAAATTAAGCCTATGATCCGAACCCTCCGGAAATGACAAAACGAAACACCAGCTGAAAACCACTGAGTCTGGGAGAGACTCATCCGGGAGAGACTCATCCTGGAGAGAGGCAGGAGCGGGTCCCTTGCACGTGGGAGTGGGACTGTGCCCAGCAGCCCGCTGGGGCAGGGGCAGCCGCTGGGGAACACTCCATGGAGGGGAGGGTAAAGGACGTTTCACAGCTGTCTGGGGCGGGCAGCTTTTAGTCCAACGCATCTGAAGTTCTTGGGAAATGAGAGAAACGAGAGTGACCATTAGGTGCCCAGATGCTGTGTGTTCACGTGTGCATGCTCATACACACATGTGCACACACGCATGCACACACATGCGCACACGCATGAACATACCCACACATGCATACACACATGCATGCACACACACACACACACGCATGCCTTTCCTTCCTGGGGGTTTTCCATTTTCTCTGCAGCTAAGAATGTACTAGAAGATACTTTCGCATTTGCCCTGTGAGATTTGCTCCTGACTCCCTTGCCCTGGAGTGACGGTGCCTGGGGAGCAGCCCCGTGGGCACAGCTTGCCCACCCCCAGTGAGGCACCACTGCCCGCATGACTGGGGACACGCATGGGGTCCTCCTGCCGCCAGAAGTCTCCCCACAGGGCAAAAATGCTTTGTCATTCCTCCACCAGAGATTCATTGCTTCCTGCTCAGGAACTGTCTGTCCATTATTAAGATGCAGAATGGGAGAAAGGAAGACCCGCGTGTGGCCACGACTTCGTAGCTACAAAGAAAGAACCGGAAGCACCTCCTGACCCCTTCTGGGGACGTGAGATCGAAAGCCTGAGGGAACGAGAGGGACATCACACCTGGTCCTGCTTTGATTCGATAGTTGGGTCGGTCTCCTCTCCAAGCTTGCTCCCTGTCCGGTGCTGTACCCCTAGGAAGCACCAATCTCCCCAACTCTGTTGTCCTAACAACTGTCTCTGCGGTTGCGGAAACAGAGCTGGACCGACCCTCCCCTTGACCTAAGAGTGGGGAGTTTGAGCTGCTTCTCAAAGGACTGTGCGGTCCCTAAGTCCCCACCAGGACCGTCCATGAGTGAATGGCCTCGAAGGCCATGCGGTTACTTCTAGGAACCGGGGGTGGCGGCGTTGCTCGCAGGTAAGACTCAGGTCCTCCCGGGAGACTGTGAATACTCAGGGGCTGCAGAGACTGGAAAGGCGCTTTTGGGAACAGTGGATTTCCCCAGGCACCTGCGAGGGAGGTCATATGGCTGTGGGCGACATGAACATGCTCTTTCCAGAAGGCGGGGCGTGGGTGGGCAGGGAGGGGAGTGTGAGAGCAACCTCAGGTGTGTCTGTTCACACTTTCCCAAAAGCAGGTACCAAGGCGAAGAGCACAGGAGACTTGCTGGGGAAATGTGCAGAGGACAGGGGGGCAAGCAGGAGGGGCTCAGGGTTGGGGGCGGGTCTGGCGCCTGTGAGAGGAGGTGGAGGAGGACATATCAGAGGAATGGCACCTTCATGCTTTGGCAGGATGACAAATCAACAAGACGAACGGGAGGGTTTCACTGTTTGTTTTCACTGTGCTAATTGAATTTTAAGAATATCGTTTGTCATCGAAAAAGAAAACACTGGATTTGACCCAGCCTCCTGCCAGCCGCATCCTAGCTTCTCCCACCCATGGTCCTCCGGCCCGAGGGTGCCCACCACATGCCCCCAGTTCCTAGGGAGCTCCAGCCCCCTCGACCTCACCAGTGGCCTCCCCATGGCGGAAGGCCTCCTCCTGCCCTTACCCTTCGAGAGCGTTGTCACGGAGACCAAGGCCACCCTCCTCCCTGACACCATCACTCTCTCTTGCAAAGAACCACACTGGGACTTGGATGATGCTCAAAATTGTACCTTTGCTTTAAATTCCATTAATTTCTGCCCTTATCTTTATTTCCCTCTCCCACTGTCATTGGGTTCGTCTGACTGTACTTTTCTAAATTCCCAAGTCGGGTGCCTGGTCTATCAAGGTGTAGACTCTCTTCTTCTCTAATACAGGCATTTGATTCTGTAAATGTTCTTGTAGGGTCCACAAGTTCGATACTGAGTATCTTCATTATTTAGTTCTAAGTGTTTTCTAATTCCCATCATGATTTAGCTTGCGATGACGAGTTCAGAGTATGCATGTACATCTGCACGTTATTCTCACACATTCACCAAGAGAAAAAGCAAATAAGTTAATAATAAACGTGCACATGTATTGCCCTTTTAGTTCCTTTCATGCTGTCGATTTTACTTCTGCTGCATTTTGGTCACAGAAGACCAAGAGGACGCCAATAGAGATCTACAGGGTGTGTTAAGAATTGTTTTTACGCCTCAGAAGATCAACTTTTGCCAGAGTTAAATGTTTGTTTGAGATGAACGTACTTTCTCTTAAACCAGGTTTTTAAATTGTACTGTTCAAAATTTTTAAGTCCTTACTAAATCATCATCTGCTTGATCAAAAATTAACAACTCCACAAGATTAATGGCATATTTCTCAAAATCTTCTCATAATTGTGTCACTGTGGCTCGTGTAGACGAAGACGACGTTATCAAGTGCGCAAGAGTTTAAAATCGCCGTCTCCTGATGAATTAAACTTTTCATGTGCTGTGAGTGGAATCGCTTGTGTCTTGACATCACACACTAAGAAGGAAACGGCATCACCAGAACTGTGTTCCCGCAAAACGTGTAACTGATCCAAGCGCGAGGAACATCAGACAAACCCAAACTGAGGGTTTGCGTTCTGCAGAATAGACGTCAAGATCGTGAAAGACTCAGACACGCCAAGATGTTCCAGATTAAAGAGACTACACAGATAAGACAATTAAATGCAACGAGTAAACCGGGACTAGACCCTAGACCAGACTGTCTTTTCTCTAAAGCAGCGGTCCCCAGCCTTTTTGGCAGCAGGCACTGGTTTCAGGGAAGACAATTTTTCCAGAAACTGGGCGGTGGGGAGAGTGGTTTGGGGATGATTCAAGAGCATCGCATTTAGTGCGCAGTCAGACCTCTCCGCTAACGACGACCTGTATTTGCAGCCGCTCCCCAGCCCTGGCGTCGCTGTGCTTCAGTCCTTATCCTCTACCTGCAACTGGGCTAGATTCCGAATTCTTCTGGTGCCCCCATGTCTCCTCCGCTTCCCCAGGGTTTTCTTTCGTTCTTTTTGCTTACCTGAATGCCTTCAGCCTTCACAGTTCAGAACCATTTTGCAAACCAGGTTCATCATCTTACCATTAATTTTGCTTTATACAAATTTTAAACTTTGTACCTGTTGCCTGTCAAATTTCTATAGAAATACAACTCCAGGCCAGGCGCGGTGGCTCACGCCTGCAACCCCAGCACTCTGGGAGGCCAAGGCGGGAGGATCGCTTGAGCTCAGGAGTTCGAGACCAGCCTGAGCAAGATCGAGTCCCCGTCTCTACTAAAAATAGAAAAATTAGCTGGGCATGGTGTCTCGCGCCTGTCGTCCCAGCTACTCTGGAGGCTGAGGCAGGAGGATCGCTTGAGCCCAGGAGTTTGAGGTTGCTGTGAGCTAGGCTGACGCCACGGCACTCTAGCCCCAGCAAACTTGACAACAAATTCAGGCAAACACTGCCTGAGAGCCACTCCCCACAAATCTCCTTGCTCAATTGTGGCAAAAAGGGTTTTGACACCGACTCCTGGTTGCCAATCACTTCCCCCCAACATGGGATCGGACCAGCTGGGACGGGTCCAACCCAGCACCAAGGACGATTGATCAGCAATGCTTCGGGAGAAAGTTCTTGATCAGAAGAGGGAAATGTCAAAGTGGTCCATACCATAACGGAGTCACCTGTGTCAAAACAAAACTACCCGGAACAGGATGCCAGGTGGGGGCCTTACCACAGGTCCTCACAACGGGAACTGCTGTAAGAAATTCCAGCAAACCGCAGCTTTGCACAAAGAACCACAACCTTGCACAAGGGCCGCCTCTGCCAGTCTCCCAGCTACCTGCTCAGCTTTGGGCTGATGCCGCCCACGTCACCAATTCTTGTAGCCAAGGATTATTATTTTCAAACAATGTATGTAATCCTCCTCATTTGCCTTTAAAAACCTCTGCGACTTTCCTTTGTTTCCCTGGGTACGCCTATGGACCCATGGCTCACCATGGTGTGTGCACCCCAGATTTGCAAATCCCCTGTTCACTCCAAATAAACTCTTCTCTTTGGAGAGCCTCTCTGCTCTCTGTCTGAGTTTCTTCTCAGGTTGACACATCACGATGGACCTAGTGAGGGGACCGTGTCTGCCCGTCCCCAGGCGTGCGGTGGCCTCTCCGCCGGGGTCCTCCCTCTCGGACCTGGGCCTTTTCTCCCGCGTCGGAGCGTCTGGCCCTCGCTGTCCGCCGTGTGCGCTCCCTGGCGCTCCTGCGTGCAGGTGCCGCTGTCGCATCCGGGTTTCCTGCTGCGTCCCGTGTCTCTCTCCGAGTCAAGTCCTCGGCTCTGTCCTCCTGCCCAGGGATTCGCTCTCCGGTTTCCGCTCTGCCCTCAGCAGGCGTGGGACTGTTTCCTCCCGCGTCGGCCTCGCCCGGACGCCTCTGCGCCCCCTCCCTTCACTGGGCGCCCCTCCCCTGCAGCCGGGCCCTCTCGGGGGCACCCGCCCCTCCTCGACGTGGGGGGTCCCTCGGGGCCACCACTGGCTCGTGTCCCCAAGAGGTGCCCCGTCCCATGCTGTTGTGCTTCTGGGCATGCACGCAAGTAACGACCAGCATGCCCCCCGCCCCCCAGTCTCCAGTGGCCGTTCTCTGGCATCCCGCTACATGGGGAGCAAGTGGGCGCGGAGAGGGGCTGGGACAAAGGGCCCCAAGTGGTGCAACCTGCCACCTGCCACCCCACTTCCTCTGAGGAGGAGCTGGTGAGGAGAGGAAGCCCAGCCTCAGGCCCGCGTCTCCGCCCGCGTCTCCCAGCCGTGGCCCAGAGCCCTCGTGGAGAGCGGAGCCCTGGCCCTCCAGGAGCCCTGCTGAGCCCCAGGCGCTGGGTGAGTGCACAGGGTCCACGTCCATGCAGCCCTGCAGGCGGAGCACTTCTGTCCTCAGCTCTTCCCCAGTAGCAGCCGCTGCCCTGCCCACGGGAAGCGCTCACGTGACTCTGGCCCTGGGGTGGGCCCTGGGCCCGTCCACGTCCCCACCCTGGGGAGTCCGCCAGGAAGGGGTCTGGGACTGTCCACGCCAGGGTCCCGCGGAACCGAGGCCCAGCGAGGGAGGAGCCTGCACTGGCGGGCAGAGCTCCACGGGCACTGATTGGGGCACCTGAGGCAGGGTGTGGCCTGCACGGGAGGGGACGCTTCTGTGCCTCGGGGACGTGGGGGCTGGGGGCCCAGCAAGGCCGGGAGGAGGCTGGGGCCTCCCGGGGCTCCCCAGGCTGGCAGGTGCGGTCCTGGCACAGCTGTGCGACCAGGAGGGTCCCGGGGCCTCTCCAGGGACCTGCCTTGTCCTGCCTGGGCTGGTCCCCCTCCGCCCACGTCTCCTGTCAGCCCAGTGAGTGCGTGTCCAGACCACACTGTGCCTGTGCGTGTGTGTGTGTGGTGTGCAGAGTGTGGTGTGTGGTGTGTATGTGGGGGGTGTGTGCAGTATGTGCACGTGTGTGTGGTGTGTAGCATGTGCGTGCATGGTATGGTGTGTGGCATGATGGGGTGTGGTATATGGTCTGTGTGTATGTGTTACATGTGTATGTGGTGTGTGAGTGGTGCGTGTATGTGGTGTGTTATGTGTGTGGTGTGGTGTGTGTGCATGTGTAATTTGTGTGTATGTGGTGTGTGTGTATGTGGTGTGTGGTGTGTGATGTGCATGTAGTGTGTCTATGTGTTATGTGTGTGTACGGGGGGTGGTGTGTATTGGTGGTGCCTATAGGTGGTGTGTGTATGTGTGTGGTATGTGTGGTGTGTGTGCATGTGGTGTGTGTGTATGTGCTATATGTATGTGTTGTGTGGGGTGTGCATGTGGTGTGTATGTGTGATGTGTATACATGTTTGCAGCGTGGTGTGTATGTGTGTGGTATGGTGTGTGTGGTGTGGTGTGCACATGTGTGTGGTGTGTATTATGTATTGTGTGTGCATGTGGTGTGTAGTGTGTGGTGTGTCCATATGTGTAGTATGTGTGTGGTATATATACATGTGTGCTGTGTGTGCATGTGTGTTATGCGCATGTGGTATGTGTGGTGTGTATGTGTGATATATATACACATGTGCGTGGTGTTGTGGTGTATACATACATTTATGTGCATGCACGTCTGTACATGAGTGTGCCGCCCACACCATGCAGCCGGGCCTCCCCCCCTGCTGGTGGCTGGGCCCAGGGCAGGGACTCCCACTGGCCGAGGTGTTGGCCCCGATGGAGCCTCGGGCCCCTCGGCCAGGGACTGGACCGGCTCCGAGTCCCAGGCCAGCCTGGAGCGTCTCTGGGGCGGTCGGCCCAGACGCCAGGCCCGAGGCCTGTCCCTGAGACCCCTCCCTCCCTCCACAGGACATGCCGGGCTGGTGCCACCCGCTGCTCGCCCTGGCGGGACTGCTCTGCCTCGGGCCCGGTGAGTCCTGCGGGCGACTCCACGCGCCGTCCCGGGGGAGAACGCGGCCGCCCTCGTGTCCCCTGGACGGGAGTTCCTGGGTGGCTGGAAGAGGGCCCAGGTGTTGAGGCAGTGGCTCTGCCCTGGGGCTGATGCAGGGTCCCCCCCAGGAGCCCGCCTCCCCCTTCCTGGGCCTCCCAGACCCTCCTCCCTGCCCACCCCGAGGGGCGGCCCAGGGCGGCGGCGCTCACTCACCCCTTCTCATCCGCAGCCCTTGCCGAGGAGTGCACCAAGTTCGAGGTCAGCACCTGCCGGGACTGCGTGGAGTCTGGGCCCGGCTGCGCCTGGTGCCAGAAGCCGGTGAGCGCCGGGGGCGGGGCCCTTCCTGCCTCCCCTCTCCTGGGGCACCCGGAGGCCCCCAGCCCCCTTTTCTCCTGGGGGCAGGAGCAGCCCAGAGGCTGCCAGGCTGGTCTGAGACCAGGAGAGATGGACCCGGCTGCCTGTGCCCCAAGGCAGCGGTCCAGGCAGGGGGTGTGCGGGGGCCCAGGCCAGACACCCCACGAGAGGGGCTTCCCGAAGGGGGGCAGCAGCAGGCCCAGATGTGCTCTGAGCAGCGCCCAGTGCCCAGGGAGGGGACAGTCCAGCTTCAGAGTGTGGAGAAAACACAGAGACGTTTCCCCTCTGGGGCTCCAGCTCCTCTTGTCCTCAGTTACGGTTCGTGTTCTGGTCGACGCCGCCCGGACAGAAAGGCCACAGCCTCAGACAGCCGGGGCTCAGGGTGACTTCCTGGGCCCTAAGTCCACAGTGTCCTGGGGCAGCCCACCCCCCCACCAGGGGGGTCCCCCCAGGGGTCCCCAGGCCTCGACCACACCCTCCCGCAAGGACCCCAGGCAGATTTGGGTCATA
The DNA here is from genome assembly GCA_008750895.1 of Mirza zaza. NCBI lineage: Eukaryota > Metazoa > Chordata > Mammalia > Primates > Cheirogaleidae > Mirza > Mirza zaza. The sequence goes on along the minus strand of VSMD01109568.1, from coordinate 44,666 downwards.
CACATTATTATTTTTTCTCAACCATCTTGAGAGTAGGTTGTAGACACACAGCCCCTCTGTCCCTTAGTACTTCCGGGGTCTTCCTTACGAGCAAGGTATTCCCTGACAAAACCACAGAAATGTACTTTGATAAACACATTTATCAAAACCGGGAAATTTCACATGGGTCTCTCATGATCAAATCTACACACTTTATGCAAATTTGCTAATTGTTCCAATAACATGTGACGCGGGCCTGGCCCCCACGCTGAGACCCCTGCCAGGCTCCGAAGCCACCGTTCCTCCTGTCGCTCTGCGCTGGCGTACACGCTGCTACCCATGAAGGAACAGCGCCGGCGAAACGTCCGCGCAGGATGCCTGCCTGAGTCGGTCACGCCCTGGCGGTGGCAGGATGGTGATGTCCTCGTCCCTTAGCTCCTTCCCTCGCCTCCCCTCGTGAGGAGGATCTCCACCACCACCCCCACCATCCCCGCCGCCTCCAGCTCACCAGTGGAGGTTTCTATTTGTTTCGCAGCGTTTAGTCTGTGACTGTCACTTTTTCATTGTGACGCTCGAATTGCCCCAGGCCTGGGCACGGGAGCTGGTGAGGTCGGGCGTCTGGGCTGCTTCCGCCCTGGGCTGCGTCTTTAGTTAAAAGGGGGAACAAAGCGTGGGGAACACGCTCTGTCCCTTGAGGAAGGCTCCGTCCTCTCGGCAGAGCCGAGCTGGCTCCAAGTCCTGCCCACGCGTCCCCATCTTTTCCTCTTTGAGCCATTTGGTGCTGCCCGGAATCACAGGCGCTGCCTGGCCCCAGCATCAGACATTTCTGAAGTCCCCACTCTCTTCTCGGGGTGCTCCCGACACCCCACGTTTCCTCCTTTCCTCAATCCTGCGCGCACAGAGCAGTCTCAGAGCCCCCGCCCGTGCCTGTGTCCAGCGACCACGGGAGGAGTCCAGGGCTGCGTCCGCTCTATTTCCTCCGGCCCAGCCCTGGGTTCAAGCGCTCGGTCAGGCTGGTTCCTCCCGCCCTGCCGCAGCTGACGTCCGTCGTCTGCAATCCGCACAGTCAGGCTCCTCTGCTGCCGCGGGCTGCATTTTAGGCTTCTCTCCACGTTCCTGCTCACGCGCTTCTATTTCTTGAATACTCGAAACAGCGACACGGCTCCAAAGGCCAACGCAATGGGAGCAACGTACCTAGGCCCCGCCCCACCTGCCGCTGGGGCCACCAATCCATGTCCCTTTGTGCAGGCGGCAGGGACACCCAGGCACCTCTTCACGCTTTCTGAACCCAGGGGTCTTTGGGGGACAAAGTGTCAAGAACAAAGCACCCTGGACCCAGGACCCCTCCCCTGCTGCTTCTGTTCCCCTGTGAACCGGGAGAGGCTTGGCCCAGAGCCTGGCCAGGGTCCCGGCGCCTTGGGACGACCACACTGGCTGAGAGGGGACAAAGGTTCTGCTGATGGGGGGCTCGAAGCCCCGGCCAGCTGCCAGATGATGTGGACACCCTAAGTCCTCACTGCTGCTGGGGGCAGTGGGCTGGGTGCTGCCGGGAAGCCCACAGGGAGGGGCTGCAGGAGGCTGGGGGTCTTCACAGCTGGCAGCTTCTGACTCCCCCAGCCCTACGGGGACTCTGTACCCAGTTCCGGGTGCAGAGGAAGATGGGGACCCCAAGGGTCAGCCAGCCTCCTGCAGCACCCACAGTGTGCCCCCCACGTTTCCCTGCCCTCACCCTGACCCCCGACACGCCACCCCCAGAACTTCACGGAGCCTGGGGACCCCGACTCCATCCGCTGCGACACCCGGGAGCAGCTGCTCATGCGGGGCTGCCCAGCCAACGACATCGTGGACCCCAAGAGCCTGGCCGAGGCCCCAGAGGACCGCGAGGGGGGCCAGAAGCAGCTGTCCCCGCAGCAAGTGACACTCTACCTGCGGCCAGGTAGGCCGGGCCTCGGCGGGGTGAGCCGGGCACACCGTGTGGGGCTGTGCTGGGGCCCTGCTCTGGGCGACTGTCTAGGCTGGACAGCAGGGTGCCCGGGGAGGCCCAAGCACTGCCGGGCACTCAGGGCCGGAGTCTGAGCCCCCACGGCCTTCCTCTCCATGCCCGGGTGGTTGCCCCAGCCCCACTGTCTGCAGCTGGGTGTCTGGCTCCCTTTTAGCCCTGTGTCCTGCACCCTAAAAAGGAGAACGGGCCATCTGGAAACACTATTCTAGCCCCTGTCAGGAGGCCCTGGTCCTCTTAGCAGAGTAAAGGTCTGGTAAGTCCTGCAGCTGAGAGACCTAGGGGACTGTTTAAACCGGCGCCACCCGAACTGACCTGACTGGAGAGCCCTGATGCAGAACGCAGCCCTGTCCGTGCTCCGAGAAACGCCCTCCCGGGACAGGACTGCAGTGCAGCAGTGGATGGAGCAGAGGCCTGGGGTGGGCGGCCCCTCCCTGCCTGGCGGTGCCCAGGCCACGCGAGGCCCATGAGGGAACAAGCAGCCGTCCCCGAGCGCGGCGCATGGGAGAAGGCCGCGGGCAGCACCCCAGGGAGGGCGGCATGGAGGGCCCGGTGGTGTTGGGCTGAGCAGTCTCACCCTCAGGAACAGCCAGGGCAGAGGCCCGCCGAGTTGGCCCCGGGGCACAGTGGGCAGGACAGCCGGGCGAGGGCCAGCAGCAGGGAGGAGGTCCTGGGCCAGCTGTGTGTGGGGCCCGGGTGCGGCGGGGAACCGATCCCTTCCCTGGTGTCCCCACCACCTAACACCATCTCCTCGGGCGTGAGGATCTCAGCGCATGAACTCTGGGGACACGAGCACTCGGGCCATGCACACGGACGTTCTCGTGCAGTCTGTCACTCAGGGATGGGGATGCGGGGTGTCTCCCTACGCAATGTCACGGGGGCACCCACGAGAGCCTAGATGGCGTGGCCGCCGCATGCCTGGCTGTGTGGCGTGGCCTGTCGCTCCCGGGCCACGTGCCCGTGCAGCGGGTGATGGTGCTGGTCACTGCAGGCCACTGCGACACGCGGGCAGGTCCCGTGAGTCCAGCCACGTCCACACACGGGAAGGTGCGGGGAAACATGGAATTAGAGTCTGCGGGACCACCGTGGTGCACGTGGTCCTTCCACGAACGTCGTCATGCAGCGCATGACCGTGTGGGGAGTGTTCGTCCTTTCTCTGAACTCCTGTCCCCCCGGGCATCCTGTGTCTGACCCTCACCCCCCTTCCGGGCGTGGGAGGGCATCCTCGGGGTTTGGGCTGCGGAGGGCGTCAGCGCGGGCCTGGGCCTCACCCTGGCATCCCCGCTGCAGGCCAGGCGGCTGCATTCAACGTGACCTTCCGGCGGGCCAAGAGCTACCCCGTGGACCTGTACTACCTGATGGACCTCTCCTACTCCATGCTCGACGACCTCATCAACGTCAGGAAGCTGGGCGGTGACCTGCTCCGCGCCCTCAACGAGATCACGGAGTCCGGCCAGATCGGTGAGGCCACGGCCCTCCGGCCCCGCTCCATCCTCCCCGTCCCCAGCTACCCTGCTGCCCACACGCCTCAGGCAGGTGCCTGGGGCCAGGGCTGGGGGCTCCAACACAGCCCCTCCCCCCCAGGGCGCCCACGGCCCTCCGGCCCCGCTCCGTCCTCCCCGTCCCCGGCCGCCCTGCCGCCCACACGCCTCGGGCAGGTCCCCAGGGCCAGGGCTGGGGGCTCCGACACGGCCCCTCCCCCGGGGCACCCACAGCCCTCCGGCCCCGCTCCGTCCCCCCGTCCCCGGCTGTCCTGCCACCCACATGCCTCAGGCAGGTCCCCGGGGCCAGGGCTGGGGGCTCCAACACAGCCCCTCCCCCAGGGAGCCCATGGGGCTTCAGTGGGGCCTGCGTCCCCGCCAGGGACACGTCCAGCCACTGCCCCCGAGACTGCAGACTTCGCCCGGCCCCCACTCCTCTTCCCCCTGCTTGTGATGTTGTTTGCTGCGTTTAAAATGCAAACGTCTCACGTTTGAGTGATGCTAATTACTGAGCATTAAAGGACCCAGAAGCGCGCAGACCACACAGGAATCACAGCACTAAAGACACAGTCACAGCCAGCTCTGCCAGGCTGAGTGTCTCAGCGCTCCACACGCTCCGACTCGCGTGCAAAGTGCAGGTCTCGGGCGCACACGTGTCGGGGACGAGGGACCCTCTCACCCACCTCTGCCGCCCCCAGAACAGCACTCCGCCGCCTTCTCCGTGTGCAGGACACACAATGCACACTCAGAGACGTGGATGCATGCTCACACAGCTGCTCATGCACACGCTCACATGCACACACGCTTGTGCTCACACATTTACATGCCACATACATACCCACACGTGTGCATGCACATGTTCACAGTCATGCCCACGTATGAGACCATGCGTGTGCATGCGCAAACTACCATGCATGCATGAACACACACTTTTGCTCACACTGTGCATGACCACACACTCACAGGCTCACATGCACATAAAACACACACACGTACACATGAACACCTACAGAATGCACACGCTCACGGGCCATCCTGCTTTCTCCCTGCTATGAGACAGGGAAACAGGCTCTGCCCCCGTGCCACCCGCTGGCCTCCCTGTCCGGGGCCAGCCTGCCACCTCCCCAGCCTCACCCGTGTACCCCTCAGGCTTCGGGTCCTTGGCGAACAAGACCTTCAGGCACGTGCTGAAGCTGACCAGCAACGCCGGCCAGTTCCAGACCGAGGTCGGGAAGCAGTTGATCTCCGGACACCAGGACGCCCCCGGGGGAGGGCTGGACGCCATGATGCAGGTCGCCACCTGCCCGGTAAGGCCACGCCCCCGCGCAGGTGTCCCGTTTCCCTGACGTGGAGCCTCTGTCCAGTGGGGATCACCTTAGGGACTGGATCCCAGGGCCTGTGCCCCGCCCGTCACACCCCACCCCAGCCTGGGCCTGGGGAGAGCCGCCCCCCTCAAGTCACCTCCCAGCCCCCCAGGGGGACAGCGACGGGGGGCAGTGGCAGCAGGGCCTGGACATCCCCCACACTGTCACTGTTAGCTGTGGATCACGTGTGTGGCCCAGACGCATCTTCTGAAGCCTGAACGTTACACGCGTGGCAGCCCTGGTCCCGGGCACATGCCCCTCACCCACATCCTCGCCCACTCTGTCCGTGGACGGTGCTCATGACAGAATGACCACAATCACATGGGCCCGTGATCCAGGTCACGCACCGTCCTTGCCTTCCCCTGTGGGCCCTGGGCGTGCTGGGTCATAGCGCAGATGCACACTATGCACACGCGTGCACAGTCTAAGACGCAGCCCATGCCACCAGCCCAGCGTGGGAGCACTCTGCACCGACTCGGTTTCTTCCTGGGGCGACCTCCCAGGATTCGTGCGCAGGTCTAGATGCCGGCGCTGCAGGGGACCCAGCCCTTCTCAGCCGTGAACACGCATGTCCACTCTCCTCGCCACAAGAGCATGCTAACGGGCGTCTGGGAAGTGGCTATCTCAGCAGATGTTTCCCAGGCTCCTGCTGGGCGCCAGTGTCTGGCCAGACACGGGCACCCCGGACGTGAGGCCAGCCGGGCAGGGTCCGCTCTCCCACTGTCTACGCGGCCATGCAGGCCCGGGCCAGGCCCACCAGCCTCAGGCCACCACTGGTCTGCCTCCTCTCCTTCCAGCTGTGAGGGCACAGTGGGGAAACTGAGGCAAGTGACCCTCCCCTCCCCCTCCTCACATTTTCTCTCCAGGAGGAAATCGGCTGGCGCAATGTCACGCGGCTGCTGGTGTTCACCACGGACGACGGCTTCAACCTTGAGGGCGACGGGAAGCTGGGTGCCATCCTGACCCCCAACGACGGCCGCTGCCACCTGGAGGACAACATGTACAAGAGCAGCAATGAATTTGTGAGCGCCCCTCCCCCGCGTCCTCCATGGCGCTGCCTGGCGGGCCGGAGGCCGAGACCCTCAGCGGGTGGGAGGCCCTGTGGCCACTGGCCACCTCGCTAGAGCCAGGGCCTCGTTCCAACCTAAATAGCAAGTCCTTGGAGAAATTTCCAGAACCCCCTAGAAGCAGCGTTGGGTCTCTGGGGACCAGCCTCGGGCGGGGGAGGCAGTGGGTGGTCCGGGCCGAGCCCCGGCCTCACCCTTTTGCACCAGGCCCTGCGGTCGCCCGCCCTGCTGTGGCCTGGCGAGTGGCAGGTGCGTCTGCTCTGGCCTATGAAGTCAGGGGCAGCCATGGCCCAGGGCCGTCCTCCCACGTGGCCCCACACCCGCAGTGCCCGGCCAGGCGGCCGCAGGGTGCTGAGAAAATGCGGCTGGAGAGGTCGGGAGCCCTCTGGCTTGGCCTCCAGGCCACTGTCCTGCCCAGGTGTCCCTGCCGGCTGCGACTCTGTGCTGACACGTCCTGAAATCTCAGACTCTGGGGCCGCAAAGGACTTCAGAGATGACAGTCCGGGTCCTCCACCTGCAGCACAGAGGGGCGGGAGCACTTGGGGCCGTGACCTTGGGCGGGAGCAAGCGCCGCCTCTGTGCAGGGGCCTCTGCCAGAACGAGGGCCCTTCAGTGAGGAGCGGAGGTGCCGCGTGGGGGGCATCTGCGCGTCCCCCAGTGCCCAGCACAGACCCCTCCAAAGGCCACCCGCACTGCTGTTGCCCGCAACAGTCCGGGCGCAGCTGCGCCACTAGGTTTCCTTGTCACTGCGTTGGTCGAGGAGCTCACAGTGTCCGGCACCTTCTCAGCTGCATCTCAGTCTCACTGGTCCACCATCGACCCGCCAGTCGCACATCCGTGCACCCTCCTCCGCGGAGGCGCCACCAGCAGCACAAGGAAGGGCCAAGGCCGGGCCATGCCGGCGCGCTCTGGGCCCAGGGAAGTGGCTTCATCGGGCAGGAGGGGACAGTGGGTGGCCGCGGGGCCAGCTGACCGGGAGTCTCCTCTCTCAGAACTACCCGTCGGTGGGCCAGCTGGCGCACAAACTGGCCGAAAGCAACATCCAGCCCATCTTCGCCGTGACCAAGAGGATGGTGAAAACCTACGAGGTGAGTGGAGTTGGGGTCCTGGCATTGGGCAAGGCGGCCGCTGCAGCAGGAGAACCAGGCCCAGTGACAGACACACAGGCCCGAGCGCCACTGCCACGTGCTGGGCGTGGGTGCCGGCCTAGCCCAGCCTCGGTTTCCCTGGTTGAGAAGCCTGAGGCCTCTTTGCAGTGGCAGGACACCTGCACGTGAACACAAGAAGGAATTTTTCCCGGGCCCTGAAGTTCGGTGCTGTTAGCAGCATCTTGGTGTTAGGGATGGTGTCCCCAAGCTTGCTGGGACACAACAGGGCCACAACAGGGAGAATGGCAGGGTCAGGACGTGAGCCACGCTGCCAAGCCCACAGCACCAGCAACGTCCCCATGCCGCCTCTGCCCAGGACGCAGGCAGGCCCCAGTCAGCCAGCTGCCCACCAGGCACGGAACATTCCGGGCACCAGTCTGGGGCCTCCCCTCTGTGGGGCGCTCTGAGCATCTACTCCGCCCCGTCCAGGAAGACAGGGCAGCAGAACTGAGGGGAAAGGTGACCACAAACCGGTGGCTCTGGAGGCAGCCCACCCAGGCCTGGACAAGCCTTCACTAACCAGCAGGAGCAAAAACCAAAGCAAACGCGACCCGGGCCTTGGCGCCGGCTTTGGAACGGCCATCCGCCCCGCCTGGGGGAGGACACGCCTGTCTGCGCCCTGTGCCTGGGTTTGGAAAGCACAAGTGGCATCAGGCCTGATGTCCCCAACCCCCACGGCCAGGTAGCTCATCCGCACACTCCCACTGTGGAAACCGAGGCCCCTGGGAGGAAGCCAGAGCCCGACTCATGTTGTCGGGGTGCCCTCGGTCCCTGCAGCCCCCAGAGCAGAGAGCCTCCCCCATCCACTTCTCTCTGAAGACGGCGGCCACTGGCGTCACGGAGTGTGGAGCGAGCAGCTGCAGGACTGAAAAAGACGACGTTCCGGTGGTCGGAGTGGCCCTGCAGCCCCTTGCTCCCTCTGCCCAGGGGCGTGGCCCCTCCTGTCAGCAGCGGCCGGGCAGGCACAGGCTGTTTCCAGAGCACTGGCCAGTGCCGTGTCCTGCATTTCTGTGCTAATGACACGTGTGTGGCCTGGCCCCAGAAGACAGCAGGGTGCTGGGTGACGCATCTGGGGTACGTTCGGGATGCTCGAGATGGCCCGAAGCGGTGGCCCACGCCTGTAATCCTAGCTCTCTGGGAGGCCAAAGCAGGCAGATTGGTCAAGGTCAGGAGTTCAAAACCAGCCTGAGCAAGAGCGAGACCCCGTCTCTACTATAAATAGAAATAAATTGATTAATATATATAGAAAAAATTAGCCGGGCATGGTGGCGCAAGCCTGTAGTCCCAGCTACTCGGGAGTCTGAGGCAGGAGGATCGCTTAAGCCCAGGAGTTTGCAGTTGCTGTGAGCGGGGCTGATGCCACGGCACTCTAGCCCGGGCAACAGAGCAAGACTCTGTCTCCAAAAAAAAAAAATGATGCTCAGGGGTTGTTGGGTTTCCCAGACTGCGCTCAGTCTCCACGGCTTGCTGGAAAGACCTGCAGAGCTCAGAACAGCCGATGAACTCACGGCGGTGGTTGATCACAGCGGACACAGATAAAAGTCGCAAAGGTAAAAAGTGTGCAAAAGGAGTCCAGGAGTGACCCAGCCCAAGCTTCCAGGAGTCCCTTCACCAGAGGTGTGTACAGTGCGTCACCTGCAGCAATGATGGGTGACAAGTTCACAGTCAGGGAGGCTCACCCAGGCCTCGGGGGCCAGGGTTTTTCCTGGGAGTAGATCACAGAAGCGTGGCTAACCCTTGTCCCCAGCCGCTCCGAGGCTGAGCTGACACTGTTCAAGGGCGCCACCCTACGCCACACTGTGGGCTGTCGGCCGTGGCCCAGGCCCTCAGGTAAACAAAGCACCCACCAGGCAAAACATTCCAAGGGCTCAGAGGTCGCCTCCTGGGGCCCAGTTAGGGCCTGATGGATGTGCAGGGTGTGGCCAGCCCTGGCCTGCTGAGCCGCTCCTGTACTGCACAACACAGACCCAAGGGAGGAAAGGGACACGCACGTCCCTCCTGGAAGGAGCCTCCACTCACGGCAGCCTGCACAGTGACAGTCCTTGGGCCGGATAACACCTCGTGTCAGACGGTCCGAAGGAAGAAAGACAACGGTCGTCCTGGTACTTTGTGGAGCCTGATGACCAGTTCTCAGAGCCGAGCGGGCCCTGGTCAGATGACCTCCAACCCTGCTCTGTTCCTCACACCCTGGCGACCCAGGCACACTTCTCACCGAGGCCGCGGTTTCCTCCTCATGATGGGGCAGCGGTGCCCCACTCGGGAGGCCTCGTGGGCACAGAGCTCACCCACCCGGTGATTCAGAGAGCAGCTGCCCCAAAGGGCCAGATTACCCTCATCCGGACAGTGGCCACAGTGACAGCCAGTCCCCGCCCTCCGGGCACGTCACTGCCTTCGTCCACTCGGACACACAGACCCAGCCGACCGCCCCCTCCTGCCTGAGGCTCTGAGCAGCCCTCGCCCACCCCGCCCCTTGCTGCTCAGGGCGAGAAAGCATCCGGGGTTGGGGAGACGGCGCGGCCCCTGAGCTGAGCTGGGGGGTGGGGAGGGGCCGGCTGGGGCCACCTGGGTCCCAGGGAGCTCCGCCCACCGCAGGGTGACACGCAGCTGGAACTGGCCTGCCACAGCCGCTGCCACGGGGACACAGTCAGCATTAAAATTAACTCCCGTAAACTCATCAAAACACTCGGAACTTACCGCTCCCTGAAGATTTCACCACGTCTTACTGTGATCCGTGCACTTGGGCTGCTTCCACCCACCGTCCTTCCTGGTGGAAACGCTACTGAACGGTGGCAGCCACGTATCCCGTCCCACCCCAGTGAGGCCACGAGTCTGGAATCCACCAGGCCAGCAGTGTCTACACCACAGCAGTGAGCAGACGCCACCGACGCAAGGCTTTTGCTCTCCAAGAGCCAGTTGTCACTTACCAGCAGGTCTCTGCGGGTGGCTCTTCTAACCACGTGACATGAGAACCTGAGTTGAGGGCTGTCGGAGCCATTTCACACTGGCAGGAGCCTGGGGCGGGTTCCCGAGGCACCGGGTCATAGCTGTGCCTGCCTGGTCTCGCCCGACAGAAACTCACCGAGATCATCCCCAAGTCGGCCGTGGGGGAGCTGTCCGACGACTCCAGCAACGTGGTCCAGCTCATCAAGAACGCCTACAACGTGAGTCCCCAGCAGAGAAGGGGCGGGGGGACGACAGCCCTGCCTTCCAGGGCGGATGCAGCTCCTGGACGCCCGGCCCGGCCCTCAGGCCTCCTGGACGCCCGGCCCGGCCGCTCCCAGGGGAGCCCGGCGTCCTCTCCTGCTGCTGGTGTGGCATGCGCCGCCCAGGCCTGCCTGTGCTCTGACACACGAGCTCCAGCCCTCCCTGTTCCGGCTCTCCCCTGCGGTTTCTATGGAGAAGTGGGGGGTGGACGGCTGGGGGCTCAGGTAATGCCCCACGGGGGAGGGGCCCCAGAAATCGCCAGGGTGGTCTCGGGCCCCACGACGGCAGCCTCGGGTGGAGGCGTCTCACGACAGCAGCCTCAGGTGGAGGCGTCTCTGGGTGTCGGCTCCCCCACCCGCCTGGGCAGGCCGAGGACAGACCCTCGTCCGTCACACTCCTGCCTGGCGTGTGGCCCGTCCAGCTGCACCGGGGCTGCTCCCTGTGGGGTCCACTGTCCCAGTGGGCACGAGCAGGCACCAGGCACCGCTCAGGGCCCCAGCCCCAGAGGCCCCCGCCGCTCTGGAAATCCAGACCCCGGGAGAGACGTACTGGGAGTCCCGGCTGCGACTCTTCCAGGCCAAGCATCCTGTGGCTTCACAGGGCCCAGCACGAGGGAGCCCAGACAGTCGCTCTGGTCACTGAGTTAACCCAGAGCCCTCGAGGGGGTGCCCCACGCTGCTCCCAGCCTCCTGCCACCCCAGACCCCAGAGCCGCTCCCAGCGCCCAGCCACTGCCGCCCCCTGTCCTCACACAGACGAGCGGTGGCACTACCAGCGATGGCTCCCTCGCCTAGCAACACCGTCTATTCTCTCCTCAGTCTCTGCTCTCTCCTTCTCTGTCACTCTCTGTCTCTCTGCCCCACCGTCTCTGTGTCTCTCCCCATCTCTGTCTCTGCCTTTGAGTCTCTATCTCTCTCCATCTCTGTCGCTGTGTCTGCCTCTGAGTCCCTGTCTCTCCCCATCTCTGTCCCTGTGACTCTGGCTCTGTCTCTGTGACTCTGTCCCCATCTGTTTCTGTGACTCTGGCTCTGAGTCCCTGTCTCTCCCCATCTCTGTCCCTGTGACTCTGGCTCTGTCTCTGTCCCCATCTCTGTCTCTGTGACTCTGGCTCTCCTCATCTCTGTCTCTGTGACTGTCCCCATCTCTGTCTTGTGACTCTGGCTGTCCCATCACCTAAGCAACCTCTGCAGCTCCTCCTGTGCTGGGCCTGCCCTCCAGCCCCGCCCTCACGGGCTCCACACGTGTCCACGGTGGTCCCTTCACTTGACCTGTCTTGGGGCAGGACCTGGGCGTTGGCAGCCCCACCATCCACAGCACCTCCCGTGGTGCTCGCCGTGGCGTGTGTGTCGTTGGTCCACGCCGGGCCCCCGAGGGACGTGGGAAGCAGCCGGTCCAGACCCGAGAGGGGGCCAGGCCGGCAGACGGCTCAGCCCTCAGCGCGCCGCTCTCTGCCCACAGAAACTCTCCTCCAGGGTCTTCCTGGAGCACGGTGCCCTCCCCGACACCCTGAGAGTCACCTACGACTCCTTCTGTAGCAGTGGAGTGACAATCACAGGCCAACCCAGAGGGGACTGCGACGGCGTGCAGATCAACATCCTGGTGAGCCTGGCCGTGCCACCGAGGGTCCCCGTCCTGACATGCTGGCAGGGTCCCAGGGACAACTGGAAGGATGGAGAGTCCCAGGGACAGCTGGAAGGATGGAGGGTCCCTCTCCCAGTATGGTGACAGGGTCCCAGGGACAGCTGGAAGCACCTGGGTCCTAGGAGGGCACACAGCTGAGGCCCCCTGGAGACGAGCAGGAGGGACGCAGGCAGCCTGCACTGGCTGGTCCAGTTTTCTTACCTTCAGACGTCCACTCTGCCCTGGCAAACGCCTCCTCCTGGAGTCTGTGTCAGCAATGTCAGAGGAGGACGCAGGGCCGGGCACAGTGGCTCACGCCTGTAATCCTAGCACTCTGGGAGGCTAAGGCGTGCTGATTGCTTTAGGTCACGAGTTCGAAACCAGCCTGAGAAAGAGCGAGACCCCGCCTCTACTATAAATAGAAAGAAATTAATTGGCCAACTAATATATATAGAAAAAAATTAGCCGGGCATGGTGGCACATGCCTGTAGTCCCAGCTACTCGGGAGGCTGAGGCAGGAGGATTGCTTGAGCCCAGGAGTTTGAGGTTGCTGTGAGCTAGGCTGACGCCACGGCACTCACTCTAGCCTGGGCAATAAAGCGAGACTCTGTCTCAAAAAAATAATAAAAAATAAAATAAAAGAGGAGGACGCAGGGAGGGCTGAGCACACTCTGTGGCCCCCAAGGTCATACTTGATTCCCTGGGTCCCACCAGTGTAGACTGAGCCAGTGTAGACTGAGAGAACGAGCAAGGACAGCACTCGGGGGTGGGCACTGTACACGCAGAGCAGGTGCAAACCAGGAATCTGGACCGGAGCGTTTTCTGGATTTTGGTTGGTTTTGCTTTTTTGACAAAAACATTAAGGCATGAGCCACACAGACGGCTGGAAATAGGCATTATTTTCCTAATGTTTTAGGTTTAAATTTATAATCTCATCATTCAACCTTTGCTTTCGCTGGCTGAACTAATATTCAGTGAAATACTTGCTTCCATCGCATTTCTAACATGACATTGGAAGTCCTCACGTTGACCTGCTTCCTCCCAGGGCCCTGCAGAGGCCAGTGGGCAAGGGGATAGGAGCAAGGTTTGGACCTGGCTGTCCAAGGGCCCCGCCTGAGCCCTGCTGCTCCCCGACAGATCACCTTCCAGGTGAAGGTCACGGCCACAGAGTGCGTCCAGGAGCAGTCGTTTGTCATCCGGCCACTGGGCTTCACGGACACAGTGACCGTGCGTGTCCTTCCCCAGTGTGAGTGCCAGTGCCGGGACCAGAGCCAGGAACGCAGCTTCTGCCAGGGCAAGGGCTCCTTGGAGTGCGGCGTCTGCAGGTGAGGCAGGTGCAGGTGCCCACAGCACCCCTCCTCCACCCGACATGGCAGGTGTGTGCAGGTGAGGCAGGTGCAGGCACCCATAGCACCCCTCCTCCACCCCACAGGCCAGGTGTCTGCAGGTAAGGCAGGTGCAGGTGCCCACAGCACCCCTCCCCCACCACACGGGGCAGGTGTGTGCAGGTGAGGCAAGTGCAGGTGCCCACAGCGCCCTTCCCCCACCCCACAGGGCAGGTATGTGCAGGTGGGGCAGGTGCCCACAGCACCCTTCCCTCACCCCACAGGGCAGATGTGTGTAGGTGAGTCAGGTGCAAGTGACCCACAGCGCCCCTCCCCACAGGGCAGGTGTCTGCAGGTGAGGCAGGTGCAGGGGGCCCACGGTGCTCCACCCCACCCCACCTCTCGGTGCAGGTACCCCAGGGACCCCATGCTGCAGTGGCAGGTGGAGGAGAACTGAGGTTTGCACCCAGAGCCTTCCACAAGCCCTTGCCCTTGCCTGGGCATCCACAATGCCACCTGCACTCCCCACGCTCGGCCACGAGGGCCCATGTCAGGGGGACTGGCGGGCAGGGCCTCTCGCCAGAGCAGGGAGACCCATCTCAGGGGTGCAAGGAGCCATGCTGGATGTGCGTGGGGCAGCTGACTTTCTCTGCGCAGCCTCGCTTGTCCCCTGGGGGCCCACTCCTCTGCGACCTTGGGGACCCAGGGCCATCAGGCCGGCAGCCCTGGGGCCTCCTGCAGCCAGAAGGCCTCCCAGGACAGGTGACCGCTCTGGTAGCCCGGGCCCTGCAGGCCACCCCTGGGTGTGCACACACCGAGGCCTGGGGTGCACGGTCAGGAGTGGGGGCCTCGCCTCAGGGCGAAGGGAGGGCACAGGTGTGCCCAGCGGGGAGCTTTACGTGACACAGGCCAGGGCCAATCCAGCGGCCACCCACAGCAGACTGACCCCCCCAGGATGTCCTCTTCCCACCACTGTCACTCCAGTCCCCGCCTGCTATAAGGTCCTGCCTGCTCTGGGGTTGGACAGTTGTCCCCCCATCCCTGCCCCCACCTGCTCAGGGGCCCAGAGCCACAGCCTGTCTGGCCAGAGCTGCTGGGCAACCCGAGGGTGCCACCCTGTGCCCGGCCACCTTCCCCTCCTGCCTGCTCTGCCCGGCCACACCCCGTGGAGGTGCCACTGACCCCCAGGCCCCATGACCCCACCGCCCCTCCTGCAGCCCAGCACAGTGGTGGTCTCTGAGGCTGTCCCTGTGCCCACCTCAGCAGCCACTCTGCCCGCTGTCCCGGTGTGCCGCTCTCGGGTGGCCTCCCAGAGGGATGGCGAGGCCGAGTCACTTAGAAGTTGGCAGCGGTGCCACCGCGGGTCACCGAGACACTCTGTCCCGAGGCTTCCTCCTCCAGGAGGCAGGACAGCCTGTCGGGGGTCGTCTCTGTGGCTGCCGGGATGGTCTCAGCACCTGTGCGCCAGTGGCCTGGGACTGCTGTCCTTGCCGGATATACCCTTGTCCCAGAATCCTCCGGCAACCTGCCCAGGCAGCACACAAACGCAGCCGGTGGCGGCAGGGGTGAAGGTGAAGCCACGGCAGACAGCAGTGCCAAGTCCCCACCGGCCCGGCGGGAGCCTGGAGCACACAGAAGCAGGCACTGGCCGTCGTGGAGCGCCAGGACCCCGCATGTGCCGTGTGCACAGCCTGGGCCACAGTGCACAGTGAGCCGGCCAAGCCACCACGCTCACGGCCAAGGTCACGTGTCTGCTGCCCTCTCAGATGTCCTCTGAGCAAGCCCGGCTCTGAGTGCCTGGGGCCGGCCAAGTGCTCAGCACGTGGCGCGTGCTCAGGAGGCCTTGGGCAAGGAGCGTGGCGTGCACAGCGAGTGTCTTCAGCCGAGGCGACAGGCCCTGAGGGACGGGGACAGGGTGGCTGTCCCAGATGGGGCCGGGGAAGACCTCTGACGTCTCCCCCCAGGTGCGACGCTGGCTACATTGGGAAAAACTGTGAGTGCCAGACGCAGGGCCGGAGCAGCCAGGAGCTGGAGGGAAGCTGCCGGAAAGACAACAGCTCCCTCGTGTGCTCGGGGCTGGGGGACTGCGTCTGCGGGCAGTGCGTGTGCCACACCAGCGACGTCCCCAACAAGCAGATCTACGGGCGCTACTGCGAGTGCGACAACGTCAACTGCGAGCGCTACGACAACCAACCCTGCGGCAGCCCCAGTGAGCCTGCGGGTCCTCCCTGCCCCGCGGGGCCTGGCGGGGTAGGGGCAGCCACTTCCTCTGCAGGCGCAGGCGTGGCCAGGGGGGCTTTCTTCTCCATGGCACTGGAGGCCACGCGTGGGAGCACAGAGAGGGGACCTGGGGGACACACGGACAGACAGCAGGCGTCTCACTCAGGCGCTTGGCAGCAGGACCTCGGGCCACCCTCCACCCCGCCCTGCCTCAGTTTCCTCATCCCCATGGAAAGAGCCCAAGGGGGGTGATGGTCCCAGCCCACTGGGGGTCCCAGTCACGGGGGGGCACACGGAGGCTGGACGGGCCAGGAGGCCGCCTGGGGCTGGGGGGCGGGAAGGCCTGGCCGGTGGTCCGTTGTCGACATGTCTTAGCACTTCCGCCCACCGCAGAGAGGCGCGGCCGGTCGCTGTGCGGGGCTGCAGGAGGGGCTCGGGCGGGTGGCAGGTGGGCCTCCTCCCTGGGTACGGCAGGAGCTGAGCCTCCTGCCCCGCGGTCTTCCAGAGAGGGGCCTCTGCTTCTGTGGCAAGTGCCGCTGCCTGGAGGGCTACGACGGCTCCGCGTGCCAGTGCCAGCGCACCACCGAGGGCTGCCTGAACCAGCAGAAAGTGGAATGCAGTGGCCGCGGCCGGTGCCGCTGCAACCAGTGCGAGTGTGAGCGTGACTACCAGAAGCCCCTGTGCCTGGAGCGCCCAACCAGCCCCTCGCCCTGCAGCACGTACAGGTGAGTGCAGCGGGGGCGGGCAGCTCCCTACGGTCCAGGGCCACCCCCTGCCGGGCTCCCCTGGGAGCACCCCTGCGCCTGCTGTAAGGCAGGGTCCCTCCAAATGCCCCTGGGCTGGAGCTCTCCCAGGCCTCTCCTGGTGCATATCTGTGGCCGGGAGCAGGTGACCAGGCTCCTCCTCCCTGTCCCCACCTCACCCATACCCTGCCCTCAGCCATGCGGGTACCCCGATCACCCTCATGGTGGGGACACGCCCGAGCTCCCCACCTCTAACCCCCTACATCCTCCCACACCCGCACCTCCCATGCTCCCCACACCTCACTTCCCACACCTCGCTCGTGCGGGCTCCCTGCAGGTCCTGTGCCGAGTGCCTGCGGTTCCACAAGGGCCCCTTCGGGAATAACTGTAGCACATCGTGCAGCACCATGTGGCTGCTGGAAGTCCTTGCCGGGAGAAGCGGAACGTGCAAGGAGCGGGACTCGGAGGGCTGCCGGATGACCTACACCCTGCAGAAGCAGGAGGGGCGGGGCTACTATGGCTACTATGTGGAGGAGAGCCGAGGTGAGGCCAGTGGGGCGTGGGTCCAGGGCAGGGGTCTCCGCAGAGGGAGACTCCAGGGTGCTGCAGAGGGAGGGTCTCTCTCCCACGGCCCCAACAGGCCCAGTGGGCTGGGAACCGTCCAGGGCGCCCTCGGGACACACAGAGACTGCTGGCTGGCCCTCCGGCCACTGCCCCCACCGCCTCTCCTTTCCTCACCTGACCCCAAGTCAGGCTGGGGTAGCAGACGCCCATCCCCTGGGGACAGCGCCACTCCACACTGGGGCCAGGCCTGCCAGAGTGCCACACAGGAGGCTGGAGCGAGGCGGGTCTCAGGGCTGGCCTGTGGTCGGCTGCGGGAGGACCCTTGGTGGGGATTTGAACACGCCGGTGCTCAGTCTCAGTCCTGGAGAGGCTGAGGGGGACTGTGCACCCATCTCCCAAACGCCGTTTGCCGCTAGGCATGTGGCTCTGGTCTGAACCAGGCCCAGCCACGCCAGGCACTCCGCAACACGCAAGGACGCCAAGGCCACGCAGTGTGCAGATGACAGTGGGGCACAGTCCCCGAGGTCAGAGGTCTTGGGGAGGGGAGGGGAGAGCGCCCAGAAGGGACCAGGAGGGTGTGCGGGTGGAAGACCAGTGCACGAGGTCACTAGGGGGCCCCCTGTGAGTCCCAGCGGGTTCAAGTCTGTTCCTGAGCACGCCAGGAAGCCACTGCGGGTTTTCAGAAGAATGATGTATCCAGTAGTGTCTTTAAAAGCCACCTGGCAGCCAGATGGACGCAGACCTGTTGGGGACTGCTCGGTAGGCGGGGCAGGGGTGGGGGGGGCAAGGACAGAGCCTGCTCTTGGGTAGCGCATGGGGGAGAATTGGGGGCACAGGTGACTGTCCAGGGTCTGGAGCCAATAGGCAACAAGAGAGGGTGGGGGAGGTCAGTTGGGAGGTCCACTAGGTGACAATGACAAAAGGTCGGGGACACTGGGACGTGGGCTGAGCAGACACACGATGGGATGGGCTTCGAGGGTCTCAGACTCGCAGTACCCAAATGTTGAACACCCCGCCAATTCCCACTCAGAGGCTGGGACTAGGAGGCCACTAGGGGACCCCAACAGGTGCAGGCCAGCAGCCCACCAGGACGATTTTTATTTTTGGAGAGGGGGTCTCGCTGTGTTGCTCAGGCTGGAGGGCAGGGGCTATTCACGGGTGTGGTCCATAGCTCACTGCAGCCTCGACCTCCCAGCCTCAAGTGATCCTCCTGCCTCAGCCTCCCAAGTAGCTGGGACCATAGGTCTCTTGCAGGACTAAGACCTGGGAGCACGCTCCCCCAAACTCCCTCCCCAGGATGGAAACTAAGGGGGGGCTCAGGGCCCCTGTGTGCCACAGCTGGACCTCATGACCCACACATGGGCCACACTGCAGACTCCGCCTGCCAGGGTGACAGCCCCTCCAGCTTGCTTTCGTGGACAGGTTCAGGTTCACATGTTTGTGCAACCTTGGCCAAGGTGACAGGAGGGAGCACGTGGAAACCTCGGTGCTGGGGGCCAGGCTGGCACTGAGTGCGGGTGCTGCGCCGTGTGGGAGGGGCTGCGGCAAGGTCGGGCAAGCCGCCATGGTGCCAGGACCCTCCCCTGCTCAGCCCTGCAGCAGCCTCCCCTGCCCGAGAGCCGGGCTCTGGCTCCTACCAAGGGCAGGGGTCCCTCAGGCACCGATTCTTCCTGGGTGTCGATTCTCTGCCCCGCTTGGCTGGTGACCTGGGCCCCACTTTCCTCTGTGTCAGATGGAACCACAGGGCCTGGCCTTGCTTCCAGTGGGGGCCAGGTTCTCATGGACGCACAGCTGTGGTGGTCACTGTGCGTGTGGACAGAGGGACCCTCCGTCCAACCAAGTGCTGTGCGGTGACCATGGACCAAGGACACACACGGGCCGGGTCAGAGAGGGAGGAACTGACGCTGTGGCCTGTGCTTCCTCCGTAGAGTGTGAGGCCAGTGCTGCCGCCATTGTGGGGGGCATCGTGGCCGGCACTGTGTTCTTTGGTGTCCTCCTGCTGGTCATCTGGAAAGCCGTGACCCATGCTAAGCGACCTCCGAGAGTACAAGCGCTTCGAGAAGGAGAAGCAGAAGTCCCAGTGGAACAACGTAAGTGGCCGTCCTCGGGGGCCCCACGTGGAGGAGGCACCTCCCACACTCCGACCTCTTGCCGCAGGAGGCTGTGGTCACCCTCGCGTGGCCACACACGGCCCTCCCCAGCACCCCTCCCAGGTGACACTGCCGTGGGTGAGCTTGGCCACTGAGGCTGGAAGTGGGACAGCTATCCCCCTTGTGGCTCCTCCTCGGGGCCACGACTGCCACGTGGACCTAGTGGCCTCAGGGGGGAGATCCTACCCCGAAAACCCCCCGCACCCACAAGTCGTGTCTGCATCTCTCACCAGGATAACCCCCTTTTCAAGAGCGCCACCATGATGACCATGAACCCCAAGTTTGCTGAGAATTAGGAGCCCTTGGAGAAGAGAAGGCTGCCGGGGCCGGCCAGACGGGGACCCCCTCCCCCAGCCAGGTCACCCCCATCCCGCGACCGTGACACGGCAGCACCAATTAACCACACATCCACTGTTGTTCCTGCCCCCGGCATGACAGATGTGGCCGGGTGTTTACACAGACTCCCCAGAAGGGACAGCACCCCCAACCACGGCACGGTCTTCCCAGGCACGTGAGGAAGGACCGCGAGAGTCCTGTGGGGCTGGATCCGCGGGGCCTGCGCGAGTTAGGAGAGCAGTCTGATTAAAGGTGGCACAAGTTTATTTATGTTTATTTATTATTCTATAAATGTATTTACATTTAAATATGTTTCAGGTCTGGAGGCCAAGGTGGCCAGGGTGTGGGACAGAGCACCTGCAGAGGGCCCCCGGTGCAGGGAAGTAGGCATGGGGTGCCCTGGGGACACCTCTGGATACCAACCTACACACATGATGCCACAAAGACTAACTTTTGAGGCAAGGACGATCCCCAGGAGGTTAAGACAGACCATGCCCAGACCTTAAACAGGTCCAGGAATGGCTCTCGTTCTCTCCAGCCGGTGCGGAGTGACCGCACTGAACACACGTGGCACCAAACAGGACCCTGGGAGGGCCACACCTTAGACATGGGACGAACCCACCCCCAGGAAAAGGCTGCTGCAGACCTGCCCCAACGCGATGAAAAACAAACCTGAGAAAGCTCAAATTAGTCTACAAGTGGCTTAACTGCCTACCAAAAAGAGGGTAATTTTCTTTACAGGAATATAATTAAACCCAGCACTCCACAATGAAAACTTCACAATGACAGGCACTCGGTCAACAATTTACTAGACAGGCCAGGCGCAGTGGCTCACACCTGTAATTCTAGCACTTTGGGAGGCCGAGGCAGGAGGATCACTTGAGCCCAGAGAGACCAGCCTGGGCAACATAATGAGACCCCATCCGTACCAAAACAAACAAAAAAATTAGCTGGGCATGGTAGCACATGCCTGTAGTCCCAGGCTTAGGCAAGAGGGTCACTTGACAAGCCCAGGAATTCGAGGCTACAGTCAGCTATGATTGTGCCACTGCACCCCAGCCTGGGTGAGAGAATGAGACTCTGTCTCAAAAAATAATAATAATAATTACCAGGCATATTCAGTAGCAGAAAAACATGTCCCATAAGCAGAAGAGAAATCACAGATACTCCTCGACTTATGACGAGGTTGAGTCCCAAAAAACCCACTGTGAGTCAAAAAGTGGTAAGTGAGCCATCATAAGCTGGGGTCATCTGTGGTGGACAAAACAGACCTGGAAATGACAAAGATGAGGGAACTAGCAGAAAAGGAAACAGCTATTTCAAATGTACTAGATATGCTCGAGGGTTTTTTCAAAAGGATGATCGTGACTAGAAGAGAAATGGAAAACATTGTTTAAAGACCAAAATGAAGCTTGTAGAAATGAAAAATACAATGGCCCACGTGGAAAATACTCAGACTGGAATTAGCAGCTCAGAAGAAAGATGTGAACTTGAAGATGCAGAGACCCGACCTCCCAAAATGAAACAGAGAAAACGCCTAGAGAAGACACGCGCAGACCCAAGGGCTTGGAGTCGTGCGGAACGGGCTCTGTGAGTAACGGCAATCGCGCACGGCGGGGAAGGGCTGAGCGCGTGGACAGCTGGAATGCTGTCATAAAAATGATAAAAAATGATAAATCCAACAGATCCCCACAGACCCAAGCAGGATAAACACACCCCACAAAGCACATTAATCAGATGGGGTGAAAAATCTTAAAAGCAGCCAGAGAAAACAGACACATTATGTACAGCAAAAAAAACACTGTGTGCATCGTCACACAAATAACTTGAAGAGGAAATATATAACATATGGAATGGCTAAACAGTAACAGAGGGTTTCCACGAAGTGCAAAGACACTCGGAGACAGAAACTCGTGAGGTCCAGGGAACAGCACGACCACCAGAACCAGGTGACAAACCTAGACAGCACCAACTCTCAGAACCCGCCACGGCCGAGATTCAGACGTGGCCTGATGCACCGCGGCTGCGACGTGCCCCGTGTGGAGTCCGCCAAGGCGCAGCAGGCCAGACCAAGCCTCAGGAGACTTCCCGCTGGGGCTCAGCAGGGCTCACCAGGAAGCCAGCACTCGGCACAGGAGACACACTCATTGGGGCTGGACAGGGGCCAGGGGACTTGCCAGGAATCTTCCCCACCGGGGTGCTCTGGAGACTCACTGGGAAGCCACCAACTGGGAACTGTTAAACTCCTGGCAGGGACACACCACAGAAGGCAGGAGAAGCAAGCAATGAAACCAGGAGCAGCAGGCCCCTTCCTCCCGCAGTGCCCTCCAGTGCCCTCTAGCGACAGGCTCCACACTGCGCCAGTTGGCACAGGAGAAGCGCAGGGAGGGCCCAGCTCCAGGACCACAGAGCAGGGCAAAGAAGGATGCAGGGAGCTGACGGGCAAGACACTGAAAACTAGCACAGAATAAAAAACACTCCGCTGGAGACCCCGTGCGGGCCAGAACACAAAGCAGTAACATCTCTGAAGGAAGGAAAATTTTTAAACTGTCGGTGTAGAACTCCAGCAGTGAAAATGTTATTCCAGAACAAAGGCCACAAAAGGAATCCAATGGAGGACCCACGACCTTTCCGACAGATGGTGCTGGGCTGGGGACGTCCAGAGCCAAAACAGAAAACAACTGAAACAAAAACTAAGAATGGGCTTAATGTAAAATATAAAACTATGAAACTTTAAGAGAAATCCTTTAGGATCTAGAGCTAGGCAAAGAGTCCTTGGACTGGACACAAAAAGCATGACCCAGAAAAGGAAAAACTGCTCAACTGGACCAAGTGAAAATTAAAAACGTTTGCTTGCAAAAGGCCCTATTTTTTTTTTTTTTTTTTTGAGACAGAGTCTCACTTTATTGCCCAGGCTAGAATGAGTGCCGTGGCATCAGCCTAGCTCACAGCAACCTCAAACTCCTGGGCTCAAGCAATCCTGCTGCCTCAGCCTCCCAAGTAGCTGGGACTACAGGCATGTGCCACCATGCCCGGCGAATTTTTTCTATATATATTTTAGTTGGCCAATTAATTTCTTTCTATTTATAGTAGAGATGGGGTCTCGCTCTTGCTCAGGCTGGTCTCGAACTCCTGAGCTCAAACGATCCGCCCACCTCGGCCTCCCAGAGAGCTAGGATTACAGGCTTGAGCCACCGTGCCCGGCCCAAAAGGCCCTATTTTAAGACGATGAAAATGCAAATTAAATACTGGGAGAAAATATTTGCAAACCACACCTGACATACAACCTGAATGAAGAACTCACAAAACAGGACAATTGAAAATAACCAAATTAGAAAAAGGCAAAGCACGTGAAAGGACGTGTCACAGAAGAGGACACAGGGAGTCATCAGGAAACAAAGGGTGACAGCAAACGCACAGCACACCGTCATAGCAAACAGTGACAGTGGCAACGGCATGGGCGGGTGAGGAACGTAAAATGGTGCAGCCACTTGAGAAAATAGCGACACTTTCTTGTGGAATGACACACGTGCTTCATACAACCCCTCGACTGCACTCTGGAGGCGTCACACCAACAAAATGAAAATTTACATTCACACACATTTTAAAAAAAAACCCACATGTACTTGCATTTCATAGTAGCTTTACACGTAATACCACACGCTGGCAGCAATGCAGACACCTGCATGCCAGGGTGGGCACACACCCCGCAGCCAGAACAAGCTGCGGCCCGTCCACACGACGGGACACTCCTCTGCCGTGAAGAGTGATGACACATTGACACAAACCAACAATCTGGACAGATCTCCAGAGAACCACACAGAGGGGAAAAAGCCAGTCCCCAAGGTTACACACCGTATAATTCCACTTATATGGCATTCTGGAAATGACAAAATCACAGAAGAAGAGAACCGATTGCCAGGAGTTAGGGCAGGGGACGGGGCTTGGCCATGGCAAGGTGGCTGGAGGAACCCTTGGGGCGGAGCTGTTCCGTACCTGGGCCACGGCGGCGGTTCCACACAGCTACATGTTCAAGCCACGTGAAATACAAAACAGGGCTCAATAAACCTAAAAGGAGTGATATCAGCAAAGTATATCCTGGGACCACAATGGAATTAAAACCAGAAATCAATAACAACAACGAAATCTGGGGGGAAAACAGCAAACGTTTGGAAATCGAACACTTATCACCCATGGATCAAAGAAATCACAAAGGAAGTGGGAAGAAAATAAAGCATTACTGGACACAGGACACAGCAAAAACACAGGAAGCTCCTCTTCCTGGTGGCACCCTCGTGGCGTGTCCCTTGGTGCCGGCAGGAGCCCTCGGTCCCTTGCTCTGCTGACTCTCTGTGGGCTGCCTGAGTGTCCCCATGACTACGTGGCTGGCTTCCCCCACAGTGGATGGATGATCCAAGACTAGGCGATCCAAGTGTTTTGTGGGTTTTTTTGTTTGTTCATTTTAAGACAGTCTCACTCTATTGCCCAGGCTAGAGTGCAGTGGCATCAGCCTAGCTCACAGCAACCTCAAACTCCTGGGCTCAAGCAATCTTCCTGCCTAAGCCTCCCGAGTAGCTGGGACTACAGGCATGTGCCACCATGCCCGGCTGATTTTTTCTATATAATATTTTTAGTTGTTCGATTAATTTCTTTCTATTTTTGATAGAGATGGGGTCTGGCTCAGGCTGGTTTCGAACTCCTGACCTCGAGCAATCCGCCCGCCTCAGCCTCCCAGAGTGCTAGGATTACAGGCGTGAGCCACCACGCCTAGCTGACCCAAGCTTTTTTAAGGCAACTTCACAGAGAACAAGGTCAAGCCTGGGTTTGGATCCCACCTGGGCAGCTTTGCTGGTGCGCGCGCACGCACACACACACACACACACACACACACACACACACACAGTCCATAGCCACTGGTCTGCACCTCTGCGTAACTACAGTGTCACATGCTTTGGTCCTTCACAGTTACTTATGAACCGCAAAGGCTGAGCATCAGGCAGGATGAGGTGGCTCACGCCTGTAATCCTAGCACTCTGGGAGGCCGAGGCAGGAGGATCGCTCAAGGTCAGGAGTTTGAAACCAGCCTAAGCAAGAGCGAGACTCCATCTCTACTAAAAATAGAAAGAAATTAATTGGCAAAACTAAAAAAAAATATATATATATATACACACATATATAAAAATTAGCCGGGCGTGGTGGTGCATGCCTGTAGTCCCAGCTACTCGGGAGGCTGAGGCAGCAGGATTGCTTGAGCCCAGGAGTTTGAGGTTGCTGTGAGCTAGGCTGACGCCACAGCACTCACTCTAGCCTGGGCAACAAAGTGAGACTCTGTCTCAAAAAAGGGAGGGAGCCACTCCTGGAGCGGCCTCCACTCCTGCTGCCCTGGGGCGGGGCCCTCGGGAAAGTGCCGGGACAGGACAGGAACAAGGGTGCAACTCCTCTTCTCCACGCCTCCATGCCCCTATACTGGCTGCTGGGCTTCCGCCAGCCAAGGCCACCTGGAACTGAGATCAACGCGTGTCCTGGGGCCAAAGTGGTGCAAATGGATGGCGTGAGCAGAGAATGACTACCCAGCTATGCACTGTTTGAAGGACAGTGTGGTTGCCAGGAGGTCACTTAGATATCGGGCAGCACATACCAAGAAATGAGTAAAAGCAGTGGCCTCTGGGGGAAGACGTGGGGATGGTGGGAGAGTGGGGGAGGGACGGGGGAGAGGGTAGAGGATGGGGACCAGGACAGAGAGCTGGGGACTGGGCCACGGAAGCTGCCAGCCCTTCAGTGCTGCGTGGTCTCTGGTGTGAACATACAACTTTGATGAGAATAAAAGTAACGTGAAGACTGGAAAGCGATTGATTCCTGGGGGCCCTCACTCTAATCTCGGCTAATCTAGCACTGCCACGTGTGGCCCGGTGCGCCTGTGCCTTCCAACCTCTCAGCAATGCCACTGCGCTGTCCAGGGACATGAAAACCACAGAGGCTCCCTCTCAACCCGAGCCACTGGCTGGACGACCACAAGTGATCACCGTGACTCCACGACTCCCGCCAACCCAGCCCGGCCCACAGGAAACGCACACGTGTGTGATGAGAAAGGAGGTCAAAGTGCACACTCAGGAACAGGCCTTTCTGGAGAAATGCACCAGCTCCTTTTTAATACACACGGATTTAAAAGGGACCTTAAGTTATAAGCTGACAAACTTTTCTATCAAGGGCACGTAAATATTTTAGGTTTTGCAGGTCACTTGGTCTCTATCGCACTTTGCTGTTATAACAAAAACCAGACACACACACGAGACCCTGACAGGCTTGACTATGTCCCAGTGAAAATTTATTCAGACACTAAAGTTTGAATTTCATGACTTTCACATCGTGAAGTATTATTTTGGTTTCGATTTGTTTTCCATCATTTTAAAAACATGAAAACCATTCTTCGCTGACAGGCCCACAAAATCAGGCAGGGGTGGCGTGTGACCTGTAGGCCAGTTTGCCAAGCCCTGACTTGAGTGAAAACCAAACCTGAACTTCCCTTGAAACCGAGACTCTCAAAGCACATTTCTGAGAACACACCCTCCCTGCCAGGTGCCCCCCAAGTGCGAGCGAGGCTTGGGCACTCACCCAGGAAGACGACTGGGTGTGACCTCTGCTCTGTGGCTGCTGCAGCGCAGGGGGAGGGGGGCAGGTCTGGGCGTTTCACAGATGGCACTGTGTACAGATCGATGTTAAAAGAAAAGGCACTTATGAAAAATCTGAATCATTCCACCTTCTGAAATACACAGGATTTTGTTTCTAACTCCCCAGTGAAACCCCACGCAGAAGCCATCACCAACACGCAGCTGTTCCCACGTCTGAGATGTCATCACAGTGGGCAGGAGCCGAACCAGAAGTTCAGCAGTAAAAGAACCTCATCCCAAAGTGAACGCATCAGTCACAGCGGTACATGCACCAAAACACCCGGTTCAATGTATTCTGAAACTTGTTCCACGTGTTGTGCTAAACGTTTCCGGAAAGTTGCAAAAAGCTTGTCCTTGTGGATCAGTGATTAGAACTCAGCTGACAACCTGGCCATTTTGCAGCCTATGCAAAAGTCAAATCAAGTAGTAAATATGCATGTCGTCGTCAACCTTTTCCCTTCAAAACCGGGTTTTTAGCCAGCACCCGTGTCCTCACACTTCCGGAAACAAATCCACCTCCTAGGCCAGCGCTGCCTAACAGAGTCCCCTGTGATGACAGGCGTGTTGCTGCACTTCCCACGTGGGAGCCACCCACCACGTGCTGAGCACAGGCAATGTGGCTGCCGCTGGGAGGACCAGAGGAGCTAATTCTGCCGAGTCTCAAGGTCCCCATATGGCAGGTGGCCACCTACCCGACAGCACACCTGGAGGGAGACTATGGAGCAACGTGAAAATGTCTCTGTGGCCCACATATCACTACGAAAACATGTGCCTGAAGATCTCCCCTGGAGATAGACGTAGCCGGCATGAACGGTGTCATGGGCACAGTAGAAAAATCAGCAAGTGCCTCTCGTGCGGGTTCACACTGCCTCCAACACAAAGATAAAGTGCTTCGAGGCGCTTCCGCTCCCCCCGTAGTCTCTCAGTTAAGCCAAAACCCTGCACGGCTTCCCTTCAACAAGGGGGCACGGACACCCACAAAAGCCTGTGCTCAGTGACACAGAACACGATAGAGCCCAAGAGACCATCCCCTTCTGAGCCATGCTGGTTGGGACCTAACCGCCGCTGTCTTTTTCTTCTTAAAAGGAGCTGTCAGGGTGAGGGGACACAAGTGCAAGCTTGTCTCGTGCTGAGAGCGCCACCGCCGACCGCCAGGGTCAGCAACTCCAGGCCGCCGGCCCCGGCCTCGTCCCCTTGGTCTGCCCATTGGGCCCAGGCGGGGGGCTCTGCCGCCGCTGCCGCTTCTCCCGCTGCTGTTGCAGCCGCTCCTCTTTCTTCTGCAGGTAGGAGGTCATGTTGTCGAAGGTGGCCTTGTAGAGACCGCTGAAGGTGGCGTCGGCACCAGCACAGCCTGTCACAGGGAACGAGAACAGATGCCAGAAGGGGCGGTGACGCGAGACTCGGCCTCCAGCAGCGGCCTCGCGTGCCCAGAAGCCAGAATTCCCACAAGGCCCTCCCGCAACAGGAAGTTAACCTGGCGACACCCAATGTGGACTGTGGACAGTGCCTTCTGAGATGCTCCCATGGTGCCCACCTCCTGGGGACCGGCTCCCAAAAGAGCGCGGCACCCTGGGAGGCCAGGCACCGAGGGTGGGCCGGCACGCGCCGGTGCTCTCCCACCCCGCGTCGAGGAAGTCGCTGCTGCGAGCTGCCCGCTGGAGACCACAGCGGGCCCGGGCAGCAGGGAGGAGGAAGGCAACCTTCCTCCCCGGCGCGCGCCCACCCTCCCACCTTCTGGGTGGGGACACACAGAGGCCGCACATCCCGTTCGCAGGGTCTTCCCTCGCTCACTCGGTGGGTCCCTGGTGAGTCCCTACGTGGGGCGGTCTGTGGTCTGCTCCTCAGCACAGTGCTGGGTCCTTGACAGGCAGCCCCGTCCTCACCTGCCAGCATGGCCCAGTGCCCACGAAGAATGCCGGAGATGGTCTGCACCACGGCACTTTCAGGAACTGACTGAAGAGGACAAATGGGACGCGTTCCTCAGTAAGGGCTGAACACCCACCACCTGCTGGGTGTGGCCTGGCTGCCGGTTGGGGAAGAGGTCGGGGCCAGCAGCCTGGCGACCCCAGCACTCCCCATGAAGACCCCAGGAGGAAGCACCACATCCCATCCAGACCGGCCCTGCACGGGTCGAGCTCTTCCCTGGCTCAGGGGCCCCAGAAGCCTCGCGGCTCACGTCACGCAGATGGCTACTTTTCAGATAAAAACACCTGAATGGTTTAAGGATGCCTCCAAAGCTTTGGCAGAAGCACGGAGGCTCGCAAAGAACCTCCAACATTTCATCCGCCTCACCCCAGCAGTCCCATGAGACGCCAGACAGACGGGTGTCGCCCTCACATCACAGGGCACTGGCCATGGCCCTCACCCCTCCCTCTGCCCGGGAGGCTCCTCATGCTGGCTCATTCCCAGCCAGCACCGGGCCCAAGGCCACACTGACAAGCATCAGCAAATGTGACTGTCACCAAAGCATGGCATGGGGAGCCCTAGGAGAAATATACCAGTGACAGCAACCCCCCAAAAAGAACTGCTACGGCCATCACCACGGGGACAAGCTGGCCGGGCACTTGGCTGCCCTCGCCTACACCGAGGCCCCAGGCCTCTGCCCCTCAGGACACAGCTCCTGGGACCCAGAAGCGACCAAGCTGGAAGAGGCTCACGTACAGAACCAAAACCCTCGCCGTCCCCCGCCAGGCCTGAGGGACCACAGGGCCCAGACGTGGAGAAGCCGCAGAGCCTCACCTGCCACTGGCCGTCCACAGGCCTGCAGAGCACCAGCGGGACCTCGCGGCTGTCCTGCAGAACCCACAGCCCCTGCGACTCCTCAAAAGCCACGTCCCACACGCGGTGCTGGAACGACAGCCGCTGTCTGTACAGCAGCTGCCGCCCAAGGGCATCGAGCTGGAAGACGTAGACCACCGGGGTGCTTTCCACGAGAAAGAGGGGACCATTACTGAGGCCTCGGGCCCGTGTGGGCATCGTCCCAGACAGCACCCAGCACCCCGTCCCTGGGGACACCGTCGTCAGGGGACAACTGGGCAAGAAGACCCAGCTGAGCTGCTCCCAACAACTCCATGACCCGAGACAATCGCAAGATGCCACGTGTTTCCTGTTTCCGTCCATATGCTCTAGAGCAGGTGTCCTCGAACTACGGCCCACGGGCCACATGCGGGTGTTTCTGCCCAATTTTTTACTTCAAAATAAGATATGTGCAGTGTGCATAGGAATTTGTTCATAGTTTTTTTAAACTATAGTCCGGCCCTCCAACAGTCTGAGGGACAGTGAACTGGCCCCCCGTTTAAAAAGTTTGAGGACCCCTGACCTAGGGTAACCAGCTGGGCAGCAACAGATGACTGATACTGCGCAAAGCGGGAGGGTGGAAGGCGCCATCCCACCATGTCACAGCAGACGGGACTCTGGTGCTGCCTGGACAGAACTGCTGTCCTTGCACCTGCGTCCTGGCTTCTAAAGCCAAGAAACTTCCACAGGCTTATCACGAGGGCAAAACGGGAAGCGCAGGAAACACCAAACACCCATCCTGGAACATGGGCTGCTCAAGAAGCACCAGGGGAGTTGCGCTCATGCCCCACGTCACCCATGAGCCACTGACCCCCAGGTAGGTTCCTGTCACCAACGGTTCTGTGGTATGACTCACTGAGGTGGACCTGACCACAACTGGACCGCAGGGGAAACCTACCACGCTGAAAAGACCACGTAGAGGCCACTGCTACGCGCTAAGCCCGTGGGTTAAACAGCGAGTGAGAGTGTGAGCTGTGAAAGGAACCCACAGCCCGCACAGCAATCATCAAAGATCGACATGTCCCGGAGGGAGATGTTGTGCCAGTATCACTGTCCACAGCCCCTGAACTGAGGGGACAAGCCTGGGGCCGATGCAACCACCCACACCCCATTACTGCCCTGCAGGTCCGTGCTTACCAGTCGCACAGCAGCGCGACACAGCCCTCCCGGCGCCAGAAGGCGATCCTGGACGCGGCCAGCCTCTGAAAGGAACAGCAGCTGATTAACCCCAACCACCTGTCGGGACCCTTCCCGGGCCGCTCCAGCCAAACTAGGAACAAACCAAAACACGCTCACAGATCCCACAAGTGCATCAGAGGGAAAGAGGAGGTGATGCTAAAACATTCTGGAAGGCAGAGGGGCAAAGAAGGGCATCGGTGACTCCCTGGTTCTCAAATGGACCAAAATGCCAAGATAGATAGCAAAGGCCGCTCCGCTCCCCTGGCCCTCCCCAAGACTGTGAAATACCTCCAAAAACCAACAGATGGGTCAAAAGACAAGGAGGGGGAAGAAGAGGGTGCATGTGGAAAGGAAAAGATTATTAGTTATGGAGACAACTGCCCATGAGCTTCCACACTTCCTGGCAGAGAAATGCTGGAAATGAACCTCAGTCACCTGATGTGTGGAGGGAAAGGCCTGGTGCCCACCTGCGGTTCTCAGCAGGAAAGGCTGACCCACCAGGACACTTAACCAACGCCAGCGCTCAGGGTGCCGTGAGGTCACTCCCAGGTGGACAGCCCAGCCCTACTGGCAAACCCACCTCGAAGCTCTGAGCTCAAAACCACTACCTTTCCCACTGCCAAGTGGGATGAGAGGCCTCTCTGTGAACTAGCTGTTCACACGAACACAGTTCTGAAGGTGTCTGGGCATGTGAGCGGGAAAGTTCCCGCTCACATGCCCAGACACCTTCAGAACGTGAAATACGAGATTCTCCCATGCTGGAGGAAGGCTGGTGCTGACAGCACGACGGCTAAGCAACCCTCCCGCACCCTACAAGCACCCACTAGCCCCAGGGTGGACACAAACTGCTACCTTCTGGCTGCAGGGCTCCGCCGGCTCTTGCAGACTGGCCAGGTGACAGCAGTACAGTTGGTGGCCGCTTCTATACTCCCAGAGCCTCAGAGTGCCATCCTGTACACATCAAACGGACAGGTCAGCAAGCAGGGTCACAGGGCTTCCGCCAGCTGTGGGTGACCCGGAGGACAGCTGAGGCTGGGGTGCACTTGATGACAGCCAGCACCCCCTTACAAATGAAAGGCTCCCTGCTTACCCACTGTGTAGAGAGCTCACGCAGAGCACAAAGATAAACAGGTGACCCCACAGCAGAATGAGTTGAGGACAGCGACAAGACCGTCGGACACTAGGAGGTCGAGGCCATGTCTGCTGTGCTCGTGCCAGGCATGCACACATGCACACACACAAGGGTGCACTGACACTGCAAGGATCACACACTCACACAGGAACATGTGTACTCATGAGCATGTCACCACCATCCCACTTCACTGTTTAAAAGTGGGTGGAAAGGACAGGTCCATCGGCCACCATGGACACTGTTGACTGGCATGACCTTCAAGGACAACTGTTTTTGCCATTTGCCCCAGGGCTCTAAAGCAATCATCCGAAAAAAAGTTTCTATTTTAAAAACTGTCATTCCAACACTGGTCACGGTGGAGGGAAATGGAAAGAACCAGCCCATCTGCAAGTGACGGGAACCTCAGAGACGGAGCAGGTCCATGCCAGCACTGACCACAGCGACCCCCGTGGGACTGAGCACAGACAGGCGCAGACTGAAACTGAGGGGGACAGTGGCATCATTTGTGAGTACTATTAAATGACGAAAAGAAACAGATGGAAAGTATGATAAATACCTAAATTGCTAACAGTAGGTATGTGCCCAGTGGGTGGTGGGATATGAGTGTATGTGTACACACACCCCCACACCCATACACACTATGCACACACACGCACACTGCACACCCCTTGCCACAAGTTTGGCAGATAAACGTGAGATCAATACACACACACCTGCAGGTGTACACACTCACTCCCAAACCTCTCTACGAGAAAAAGGTGTTTAAAAACCACGAACCCACTAGGACAAACAGGCAAGAAGAGAGGAAAAGACAACAGCCAAAAGATGTCAAGGAAACCTGTGACGCTAAAAGCAAATGACAGACTGTCCACAGAGAAGGACACTTGTGACAGCATAAGCCGCAGACCAGGCAGGGGCTGCTGGCCAGAGGGTAGGGTGACGGGGGAGCCATGCAAAGTCTTCCCAAAGAGCACCTGGACCTCCCGGTCCCTGCCCTCAGCCCCACGCTCCACGCCAGCAGGAGACGGAGGATCACTCTTTGGGGAAGAGGAGCCAGAGAGGCTGTGGTCTCAGGGTCATCAGAGACACACTGAGGAGAGACACCTCCCAGGGCGCTGGGGACAAGCGATAACTCCAGGGAAGACAGACGACCAGAGACACTGAGCACCCAGAGAAGAGACGGATGGCCCCACGTGCACTGCAGGATCCCACAGGAGGTTGCTGGGCCGGTGCCTCGACAACTGCTCTGACACCTCCAACACGTCCCTGACACAGCGGGCAGAGGGGATTGCGGACATCTGAGGGAAACCTCCAAGGAGCAAGGCGGACACACACGCAGCAGAGACCAACCCACAGCAAGGAGCAGCTGCGAGGAGAAAAGCGCACACTCCACCTGGGTGAGATCCAAAGACACTGCACTCAGAGTGCAAAAATGGGCAGCTGTAGAAAACATTCTGAGGACAAGAAACAGCTCTTGAAAATTAAAAATAACAAAATAAAAACCATTTTTAGGCTGGGTGTGGTGGCTCGTATCTGCAATCCCAGAGCTTTGGGAGGCCGAGGTAGGAGGACCACTTGAGCCCAGGAGTGCAAGACCAGCCTGGACAACACAACAGGAACCAGTCTCTTAAAAAAAAAAAAAAGCCCATGCCAAGGGACCTCGACAGCTGATCAGCAGGTGCCCTGCTTCGAGGGTGTCCACCCTCCAGGCAGGCTGGTGGGTGCGTCCACCAGCTCGTGCGATGGGCCAGACCTCTAGGAGTCACAGACAGTCTCCCTGTCAACTTCTTTCACTGAGACCCTGATGCTGTCGTAGACAGAGCAGCAGCCCTTGGAACAGATGCCTTCCAGATCCATTCCAGTTTACCACACGTGGGAACGCAGCACGCGCGCACACACACGGCCCTGGATGAGCAGCTGTGAGCAAGGGGCGAGCTATGGGTCACTCTAAGGAACAAGCACCATCCAGTGTCAGCCACTGATGACTGGGGACACCCAGACTTCAGACCACAGCTGGGGACTAAGGGCCGGCTCTGCAAGGTGACCCCCACCCAACAGGCGCCCCTTCCCCTCAGCGGCCCTGCGCAAAGCACTTACCCCAGAGGAGGACAGGAGCAGCTCAGGATGACCCGGCACCACGAAGATGCGGCTCACAAACCTGTGGTGAGACGAAGCAGGTGTCAGCGCCCCAGCTACCCTGCGGGGTGGCCGCTCACACCGAAGGGAGAGAGCCCTTCTCTGCCCCAAACCCCTGACCTTCAACGAAACCAGGCAGGGTGGGGAAGAGTAGCACATGTAACCAGGTGACAGCCCCTGCACAGGCCAAGGCAAGTCAGACCACACCCCATGTCACCCTTGGGTCACCAATAACATAACAACCTCTAAGCAAGGGCAGGGCCCTGGGTGAGCCACATCTGCCAACCAGCTGTGCCTGGCAGCACCCAGAGACCCACTCTGACCCAAGGCACCTGTATTGAAGCCCGGAGACAGCAGAATCCAGGTGAGAGTCACAGGACGGACCACAGAGGAGGTCATCAGACCACAGGCAGTGACGGATCAGAGCCCCGATGGCCCCTTAATGACAATGTGGCCCGGGTAGCAGGACTCTGACTGACTGGCCAGACCTGTCTCTGCCCTGCCCAGCCCACCCTCAAGGGCTCCACATGCAACAGCACAGGACAAAGTCCCAGCCACTGTGCCACCAAAACAGCCACCAAAAGTAAAACGAGCTACCCAGCTCTCCTAAAACCCACCTGGAAATGCTGGTCACCAACGTGCACCTGCAGGGGCATTATCCCATTTTTCTTCCCTGCACCAGGACCACCCTGGCCCCCCACGGAAGTGGTGAAGTTCTACTCTCAGGTCCTTCAAAAGGAAAAAAACAACCCTATACCCAGACAGACAGAGCACAGCAGGTGCATTACACAGGGTGCGTGTGGCCTCACAGTTCTCAACAGGAAAGGCTAGAAACCACAATTTCCACAGGTTTGAAACACAATTTTACACAATAATTATTACTAATATTTTTTCAATCACAGAAGTATCTACTGAGCACCTACTCTACGCCAGGCCCCGTGCTGAGGACTGGAGACATCACTGAACAAAACCAACCAACGAAACCACCAGGACACTATAAGAGATAAACAGATAATTAAGTATCAGCCAAGGGCTCAGATCAGCGCTGTCTGGCAGAAATACAATTCCAGCCACAAATGCGAGCCGTGGATGTCATTAAAAATTCACCAGCTGCCATGTTAAAAAAACTAAGAAACAGGTGAAGTTGATTTTAATGCTCTGTTTCTACAGAACTCAGTACATCCAAGTGATGGGGCATTTCCCAAGGGGGAGGATGGGGAGACCCCTGAGGCAGAGGCAGCACCGAGCGGAAAGCGCAGGTGAGGAGCCGCGTGGGGAAAAGCGCTCCTGGCAGCAGACGCAGCACTTGCAAAGGCCTTGAGACAGGAGCCGGTGCCCAGCGGGGTCAGGAGCTGCAAAGACCCAAGTGAGACAGAGCAGAGAGAAAAGGGCCAGGGGCTGGCAGGTAGTAAGAACCCCAGAGCTGCAAAATTAAAGAAAAGTCAAAACAAGCTACCACAAGTTATGATACAAACTGAGTGGCCACTGGCCTTCTCAGAGGTCAAATCTATATGTTCCATGCAAATATCAAGAAAACACGAACAATTTCAGAATTGAAGATTGAACTGAATCCCTCCAGTTTCTCCCACTGCCTCAAACGGTGTGTTTTAAAACGTTTCAGCCAATAAATAAATTAAGCACTTTTCCTTTGCAGAAACTCTGTTCAGCCTTCTGCCAGAGAAGGCTGGACTCCAGAACACCTCCCACGCACGTGGGCCAGCTCCCGGCCGAGAGCTCCTCTGCCACAAGACAGTCACAAGGCTCAGAGGCTGGGTTCGGAGATGTTCCTCGTCCCCAAGCACATCCATCTGCTAACCACTAACGACACCAGGCACTGCCCAGAGACCTCTATGCTGAGAATGGAGTTTTCTAGAAACACACCCTGGTGCGGAGGCCGGCATGGCACTGGCCGGTGAGGGAGCACAGACAGGAGGCACCAGCTCAGAGTGAGCTCCGCTCTCCCCGGGCTTCCACCAGCCGCAAACCAGCGGAGCCTGCGGCGCCCGAGCACAGGGGGCTGGTCTCACCCAAGCAGGGGCCTCACCTGCAACAACGGCACTTGACGTGGGGCCCGCGGGAAAAGAACCAGGGCCCTTCCACAAGGGTGCTCCCCTAGCGCACCACAACTCCCAGCACCTCGGCTCCGCCTGCATCTG
Organism: Mirza zaza; assembly: GCA_008750895.1. NCBI lineage: Eukaryota > Metazoa > Chordata > Mammalia > Primates > Cheirogaleidae > Mirza > Mirza zaza. Next base: position 9,400 of record VSMD01109568.1, on the reverse strand, counting down.
TCTGAAACCCGAGCCTCTCTGTGCTGGGGGACGGGCAGGGGCACACTCACTCGGTGTGCCCGAGGCAGAAGGACTCGATGCTGTGGGGTGCCACCGCCCAGCTCACCCGGATCTTCTCGTCTCGGTCAGCGGTGAGGATGAAGCTGTCGTCGGGACTCACAGCCTAGGTCAGAGGGGTTTAGAAAAGCAAGAACCGCCTGTTTGCTCGAGAGGCACCACGGAAACACCTGGATTTTCTCCAGTGAGGAGGCTGTCTAACCACTGGGCCCTCCTCCCTCTCTAGCCAGGTCCCCAGCCAGGAGAGTCAGGCCTCGCTCCTCTGTGCTGGGCCAGGTTCCCATGGCGGGGCAGAGCCAGGCCCATCCTGTTCCCTGCACCCGGGCACACTCAGACCCAACTCCTCGTTCCACCTGCCACACCCTCCTGTCTCCAGTGCCCCAGGTTGCCTTCCCTGAGTCCCACATCCAGCAGACACCCCATCCTGTGAGGTTCCCTTCAACCCCAGCCCGTGTTCCTGACTGCCCCCTGTGGGTTGACCCAGTGCCCCCCAGCTGTGGGCCGCAGCCTCACGGAGCTCTGGGGCCCTGGGGCCTGGGACACATGGGGCGGGGCTGCTGGGAGGAATATCAAGATGACATCCGTAAAGCGCATGTCACAGCCTGGCCCAGGAGGCCAAGCCCAGGGCTCCTGGCACACCTGCCCCTCCTACCTCCCTCCACTAAGGCACTTGACCTGGAGTCACCTGGGGCTCGACTAGAGCAGCTCCTCACAGCTGGAACCGTTGCCCAGCTCCTAACTTGCCTCTGTCCACCCTGCCAGCTGCTTCACCTTCCTAACCCCGTTCCTGTCGCTGCTCTGCTCCCCAGTATGCAGAGGGCCATCTCGGGAGAGGCTCAGGCACACAGACATAGGCCTCTCCTCATGGACGCACCGGCCTCCGCCGCACCCGACCCGTGCCCGGGGCAGACGTTAATTCAGCGCGCCCCCACTTACCACATCCAGCAGCATAGACAGGTGCCCGAGCTCAAGACGGCCACACCCGTGTGGCTCCGACACAGAAAAGGAGTAGACGTCTCCAGACTTGTCGGCCACCAGGATCTTCTCCTCGGAGGCGGTGAATGTCAAGGCCGTACACCTCCTCACCACGGCCCTGGAAGCCCAGAGACACTCCTGGTTAGTTCCCATGAGCCCGACCCTTCGACACCCAGGGCCTTGTGCTCTGTGGCCCGCGCCACACGCTCTTCTCCGGCTGCGGAGACGGTGCCCGAAAAATAAAGGCAATGTAAAGAACTGCAGTAAAGTCAGACTTGCCTTACACAAATTTTACTTTTATAATTTTTTTCCTTTAAGGAAATTACTCCCAATCGGGGGCAGGGAACCTGTGGCCTCCTAATTTCAAGACTGTTCTTTCTTAAGCACAAGGAGGCAAGAAAGCTTCATCCTTCCCTACTGCACCTTTCAATGAAAGGATTCGATCTATAAAATGTGGATTCTGCTGAAAAGGTGCACACAAGGATCCAGAAGGCTACACGGCGCCAATGCCACGGGGTCCCCACCCCTGCCGGCAGTGGCGCTGTCAAGGACAAAAGCAGGCACAGCCACCTAGGGCCCTCCCAGCCTTGCCACGCACCCCGTAGGCTACCTGTCCCACGTCCACCCCACTGCTGCTCCTCCAGCCTCACCAGACCAGGAGCTGCCCAAGGACTGCCGCACCCCATGCCCAGCAGATGGACGGCCCACCCTCCGCCTCCACGCTGGGGCCGGACACGGCAAGGGGCAGCAGTGAGGTGGCACCACGCCTCTCGAGGAGGTGAGCCGCTGTGCAGCACGTGGCACGGTCTACTCGGGGATCAGCACACCCATGAATTCCGTCCTTGGACCAGAGTCACTCGGTGTGTCACTTTTGCAAGTTAGTTTAATGAAAAAGGAAGCTGGAGTTCACTCCATCTCCTTAACCAGGGGTCAGGGGTTAGTTATGCTATGTCCTCCCGTTACCACTTTTCACATCATTTCTACCGAATCTCTTCACAATATATACATTCTCTCCAAACGGCCAGGCAGCAATGTGTTTTACATCTATACAAGTCATAACATTGCTTTACACACACAAAGTTACATGAATGGCCTCCTCACAGAAGAGCGACCATCCCTGCCTTCCTTGTCCCCAGGGCACTGCCCACTACTGATAAAGAGCTCACGTCCAGGCAGGCCACCACAGGGCACCCGCTCACTGCAGCTGGAACGCCAGGCATCAGCCTGAAATGCAGAGAGCAGCTTGAGGAGCTCTGTCTCCAACACACCAACCAAACAGGATCCCTGCACTTCCCACAGAGGCAGAGGGACAACAGGACAGAAGAAAGCAGGGAGGGGCCCTGTCTGCACCCCTAGTTACTGCCACCCCTTCCTCGTGGCTGTGCCAGTGGAGCTGCAGAAGGGAGGCGTGACAGGATAAATATGCAGACAACAATGACAAAAGGGCCAGCCGTGGTGGTTCACGCCTGTAACCCTAGCACTCTGGGAAGCTGAGGCAGGATGATTGCTTGAGCTCAGGAGTTAGAGACCAGCCTGAGCAAGAGTGAGACCCTGTCTCTACTAAAAACAGAAAAATTAGCTGGACAACTAAAAATATATAGAAAACATTAGCCGGGCATGGTGGCGCATGCCTATAGTCCCAGCTACTCGGGAGGCTGAGGCAGGAGGATTACTTGAGCCCAGGAGTTTGAGGTTGCTGTGAGCTAGGCTGACACCACGGCACTCTAGCCTGGGCAACAGGGTGAGACTCTGTCTCAAAAAAAAAAAAAAAAAAAAAAATGACAAAAGAAAAACCCGGGGCAAGATCAACCCAGGCTCTCAGAGTGCACGGTAATTTAAACAGACGGCAGCACCACGCCATAAACATGACCACAGCTTCCCAAGAGCAGTCCAATAAATCCTCTAAGAGTGATGGCCTTGGACTTGAGGATCTTGTCCCCCCCATGCAGGTGAACAGCACAGATGGGACCCCAGGCCATGCGCGCCTATCCAGCTCTGTGGAGGTGGCAGTCCTCATCTTGGCCCTGTCTTCGCTAGCCAGGGACTTCCAGCCTTGCAGGCTAAGTGCACCCTAGCAGTGATTCCAGGATTCTCAGCCATACGGGCAGGCGTGGGGGCAAGGGTCCCAAGGAGTCAGTTCACAGAATGGGGCAGGTCACTGGACGGAGGACAGCCTGGCATGTCACTCCAGCTGAAGGCACCCCAGGGAGCTGCAGCCCGCAGATCTCCTGGCCTCTGCAAGGCCTCAGATCTCAGCACTTCCCTCCAGAATCCCAGGGTTCACGGCCCAGACCCCAGCAGAACACAGCCAAAGAGCACCCTCTCCGCAGGCCCCGCAGGGCTGCCTGGCCTGTCTTCTCTGCCAATGAGGCCAGCGGCTGAGCCCGGAACCCTCCCGAGAGCCACGGGCTCAGGTCCTGCCAAGGCGGCGAGGATTCCGAGTGCCGACGCCCGCTCCAGCCCAAGCTCCCAGGACTCCCATCCAGCAGCCAGACCCCTGCGGGCAGCACAGGCTGATCTGACTTCCCAGGGCTCTGCCTGCTCCATGTGCTGCTACTATTCTCACACAGGTGTCTTCTGAAACGCTGTGACTTCACTGCTAAGATTTCTCATGTATAAATGCATGTGTCAAAACTGAAAGCATCATTCGTCACCCCGTGTCCTCATCTTTGGTTCAGAAAACCTGCCTTGGTTCCATGGGCCAGAAAAGAGTCTCCTGATCCGCCCAGGTCACACATCCTCTGGCCCTTTGCCATTCTAAACTGCTACCTGGAAAGGAATGGTTGTCGCTCACAAATTCCCTCTTGGCTGAGCCTCAAAACCCTCAAACATTAAGTGTGAAAGCAGCAGCCCAGCAACAAAGAGACCACTGGACAGAGTGCAGAGGCTGGTCCCAGCTCAAGCGAGTCCCGCAGGGATGCAGGGCCTCCTCAGTCAGTCAAATGTAGATAAACGAGTGTGAGGATCCCTTGAAATTGAACTGCGGATCAGATATGTAAAGGATAAGCGTTTTCCTGGGTCCATGCCCCAAAGAGTAAAAGGCCACCAGTCAGGGGAGCATCGCGCCCCCCCAACCTACCTGTAAATGGACCAGCCCAAAGCTGGTTCTAATCACCTCCCGTCCTTTCCACAAAAGCAGCTCCTGCTATCCCGATGGACAAACCTCTCCCCACTATCCTTCCTTTCCCCACTCTTGGCCCCAAAATCTACTCCTCCTACCAGAAAAATCTCTGACTTCCCATTAGAGAAAAAGTAAACATTTCAACCCACTTAATGCTGAAAACGCACAAACCTAAAATTCTAATGGAATTTAAAAAAAAATTACTGAGCAATATGCCAAGAGGTTTCAAGGATGGCAATAACCATACACCTGGCTACCTACCACCTGCACCTATCACCCTACAATGTATTAATAACCAGGAGAGCCCAGGCACAATGGCTCACGCCTGTAATCCTAGCACTCTGGGAGGCCAAGGCGGGAGGACTGCTTGAGCTCAGGAGTTTGAGACCAGCCTGACCAAGAGCGAGACCCCGTCTCTAGTGCAAATAGAAAGAAATTAGCCAAACAACTAAAAACAGAAAAAATTAGCCGGGCATGGTGCCAGGTGCCTGTAGTCCCAGCTACTCAGGAGGCTGAGGCAGGAGGATCACTTGAGTCCAGGACTTTGACGCTGCTGTGAACGAGGCTGACGCCATGGCACTCTACCCAGGCAAAATAGTGAGCCCCTGTCTCAAAGGAAAAAAAATTTAAAAAAAAAAAAAAAAAAGAAAGAAAGAAAACTGACAGAGAACACTCAGAGGCACAGTAAGGCAGGCAGAATACTTACAGGACTGCTGCACAGCAGGGGAAGGGGAGGCCCAGGGTGTCGGTGTGCTGGCCCCTGCTGCTGACCTCCCCACCCACCCTTTAGACACTTAGAGATAAGAGCACTAAGCCCACCCGGCTTAAAACTGTGGCGCAGATGCCTTAACCTATCTAAAACCCCAACAGCTACACAGTACAAGCTGACATCCTGCTCCTGCTAATCACAAGACTAGAGCAGCACTCTGGAATACGGGACAGCACAGCTGCCAGGGGCACTGACCCTGGAGCCAGAGTGACCAGCCAGGGGGCCTGGCTCTGCCCTTCCAAGCTGGCTGACCTGAGATCGGATACCCAACTGCTTGCCACCAAAATGTGGGAGAGAACAACGCCCGTGTCCACCCCCTAAGGCTGTTAGGAGGATCAGATCCATTAATACAGAATCAGTTAACAATACAAAGCACTGAAAACGGTGTCTGGTACCTAACTGGTGTTTACCACTGCTGTCACTATCGTGACAGGCATGCAAGTACAAGGAGTGCACATGACATCTTAATTACCCAGCGTTAGCATTTCATACCTGACACTCAGACATTGCCATGGTTTTGTACGGAAAAGAATCAGACGCTTACTGTCATCGGTTAAAGCAAAATAGCGGCCAGACTCGGAGAAGGTGGATGCCAGAATCGCACCGCTCCCCGGGACGAAGGATGGCCCATCCTCCCTGAGAAAGAGAACAGGAAAAAGATGAGGTGCCGACCGAGCAAATACAGTTGCATTCCGCAATGGCCAGCTCGGTAATTCTAATGTGGGCAGAGGTAGAAAATGGTAAGAGTTAAAAGGTTTGTGTGGGCCGGACCCAGTGGCTCACACCTGTAATCCTAGCTCTCTGGGAGGCCGAGGTGGGCGGATCATTTGAGCTCAGGAGTTCGAGAACAGCCTGAGCAAGAGCGAGACCCCATCTCTACTATAAATAGAAAGAAATTAATTGGCCAACTAATATATATAGAAAAAATCAGCCGGGCATGGTGGCACATGCCTGTAGTCCCAGCTACTTGGGAGGCTGAGGCAGCAGGATTGCTTGAGCCCAGGAGTTTGAGGTTGCTGTGAGCTAGGCTGACGCCATGGCACTCACTCTAGCCTGGGCAATAAAGTGAGACTCTGTCTCAAAAAAAAAAAAAAAAAAAAATTTCGTGTGGCCAGAATATTAAGACATATTAAGGGGACATGGGGAGGGTCAAAATAGCACTAATTTGAGAGGAGGGAAACATAACTGAACAGAAAACCTCAGCATACATGCCAGAACCCAAACAGCTGAGCTAGCAGGACCCCCAGAGAGCACAGGAACCACCCCTCCTGGAAAGGGACTAATCCAAGGCCAGAGGTAGGGACAAAAGCACCTTTAAAATAATGATAAAACAAACTGAGCCACAGACCAGTTATACTAAAGAAAGCCACCACACACAAAATCACACACTCTTTCATCTTTCAATGAGCTAAAGTTAATTTCCCACACCCGCCTCCAATGCATTTTAAATGTTCACCATTATTTCAAGAAGCCAATAAGAGCTGATTGAGGCCGGGCACGGTGGCTCACACCTGTAATCCTAGCACTCTGGGAGGCCAAGGCGGGCGGATTGCTCAAGGTCAGGAGTTCGAAACCAGCCTGAGCGAGACCCCGTCTCTACCAAAAATAGACAGAAATTAATTGACCAACTAAAAATATATATACAAAAAATTAGCCGGGCATGGTGGCGCATGCCTGTAGTCCCAGCTACTCAGGAGGCTGAGGCAGCAGGATTGCTTGAGCCCAGGAGATTGAGGTTGCTGTGAGCCAGGTTGATGCCACGGCACTCACTCTAGCCTGGGCAAGAAAGTGAGACTCTGACTCAAAAAAAAAAAAGAGCTGACTGATGAAAGAAACTAAAAGTATTTAGAAAAATCCTAATAATGTACACTTAATCCTAATAATGTACACTTAATCTGGAAGTTTTTTCCACACTTCTTTCTTGAGGTGGTACTTAGTTGTTACCACTCAATCGAGTGACAGAAATTAAGAATTCGGCAAGTAAGGCAATAATTATTTAATATTTCTTAGGCTCTCTGGTCTCATTATTCAAGCCCTGAATCAGGCCCCAAAAATGCTTCCCCATCATCTTACCCTTTATTTTCTTGTGACTTCTTCTTAGCAGTATTGCAGTCATAGACAAAGAGGCTGTTGTCATCGCTAAAGAGAAATAACAGTATGATTTCAAAAGGAGCCCTTTGTTAATAAAAATGCTGACTCCACCCTCCCAAAAAAATCTGCATATTCATTAAATTACGGGTCTTATCCATGACGTGAAAGTTATCTAGGCACAATAATGTAGGGAACAGTTAAGGAGCTTTATTTGCTTAATCTGCCGTTTGAATCTGTCCCATACAACCTGCGTGTTTCTGTCCAAATAAAATTAGTTCAGTAAAACAAATGGGGGAAAAACACACGACAGAATTAATATACTATTCTTTCAGGCACCAGAACATCAATGCAACCTGGTTGCATAAGAAATTATGGACCAGATGTGGTGGCTCACACGGTGGCCTTTGGAAAACCAAGGTGGGAGGATTACTTGAGGCCAGGAGTTTGAGACCATCCTGAGCAATACAGTGAGACCCCACCTCTACAAAAAATTATTAAACATTTACAAGGTGTGGTGGTGCACACCTGTAGTACTAGCTACTCAGGAAGCTAAGGTGGGAGGACCACTTGAGCCCAGGAGTTCAATGTTGCAGTGAGCTATAATCATGCCACTACACTCCAGCCTGGGTGACAGAGCAAGACCCTGTCTTTTTTTTAAAAAAAAAAAAAAAAAAAGGAAAGAAAAGAAAAGATGTTCTGATATTGTTAAGTTTTCACTGGGATTTTGCACATTTTGCACATTTAAAACAGGCATTTCTTGTTTAGAAAAATGTCTCACCTACCAAAAAAGCTCCCATGACCCCCACACACTTACCTAAATGGGAATTACCCATCTTCCTCCCTGATTAAACTCTCTTTGGTTTATTCCCGCCCTGTCACAGACGAGGTATCTTACACATATTTATAGTGTTTACAGTGATTCCACCAAAACAATTACCACGTGGAACACAGGACTGTAGAAAGAGAACTTGTCTTCCAGGTCCAAAACTTTGCCAGTCACCAGATTTCCTCAAAAGGCACAGGCTAAAGCAAGTATAATGAGTCTGATATGCCAGTGGCTCAACCGTGCCATGTATTACACTGTGAATCTCTGAAACTAAATAATCTGGGATACATGACAGGTTCCGAAGCCATTTTTTTGAGATCTAAATTTAACATCAAATTGGCTTTCTGAAACTAGACGTTTCAAAGAACATACTGTTCACTTGACAGACACGTTCTGTTTCCGGTAGGAAGGAATCAACACTACCGTGGGAACGGAAACAAGGGGCTGAAACTGACCCGCCTCCCCCCAGTCACCCGGCCCACCCGGCCCCAGCGTCCGGAGGGGTCCGGACGAGACCCGGGCCGAGCGCCGCAGAACCACACCCAGGGCGCAGGGCCCGCGGCGAGTGGTGTGGGGCGCGCCGGGGCCTGGGCGGGGGGCGCCGAAGGCGGACGCTTGACGCCGGGACGAGGCGGCTGAGGGCTCCCCAGCAGGCGCCCCAGGGCGGAGCAGCCCCAGCGGCGCGGGGCAGTCGGGGTCGCCAGGGCTTCCCGCTCCCAGACCGCCTCACCTGCTCGCAGTGGAGGTGGCCAGGAATCGGCTGCCACCCCGCACCACCAGCGTCTGCCCGCACAACGCCAGCCCCGCGGCACCCGCCATTGCCGCGCCGCCGCACACGTGCGCCCCTTCCGGTCGGCGCCGGGCCGTGGCGTCACGCGCAGGCGCAGGCGCAGGCAGGTGACGCGACGCCCTTCCTTGCGCGTGCGCAGAAAGCGCCTTGGGCCTTGCCCCTCCCGGGCGGTTTGGGGACGTTGGTGGCGCGGGCTCGGTGGCTCCCAGAGTTTATCCAACGGACCGCGCGTCACTCGCGACTGCAGGCCTCGCCTCATTTTCGTCTTTTCCCTCAGACTGGGCACGGCCGGCTCTGGATCTCCTTCCCGCTGTAGCTGGCGCGCCGTGGACAAAACCAAGCACCTACTTGGTGCCCAGAAAATGTTCCTCCAAGAAATGAGTGCGTTCGAGTGGGCGTCAGGTCGGGAGGGGCTGAGCGCTGGGGTGGCGGGAGGCGAGCCTACCTGACCTCTGCACCTAGGCGCGCCAGAAACGCCTTGCCCTCCAAGTCCCCCACCTGCGAGTGGCAGTTTCCCTCTCCTTTCCTGTCCTGTCCTGTCTTGTCCTTTCCTTTCTCCTTTCTCCTTTCCTTTCTCCTTTCTCCTTTCCTTTCCTTTCTCCTTTCTCCTTTCCTTTCCTTTCTCCTTTCTCCTTTCCTTTCCTTTCTCCTTTCTCCTTTCCTTTCCTTTCTCCTTTCTCCTTTCTCCTTTCCTTTCCTTTCTCCTTTCCTTTCCTTTCTCCTTTCTCCTTTCCTTTCCTTTCTCCTTTCCTTTCCTTTCTCCTTTCTCCT